>JANAVB010025198.1:18855330-18957680 GCA_029216955.1 Iris pallida | reverse complement strand
AACTGCTTCACAGCCGTACACCAAAGAGAAAGGTGTACAACCTGTAGGATTACGGACCGTAGTTCGATAAGCCCAAAGACATTCGCCCAACTTTTTACTCCAGTTTTGTTTGTTAGTAGATACAAACTTCTTCAGGAGGTTGATGCTAGTTTTGTTGAAGGCTTCAGCTAGACCATTAGCGGCAGGATTATAAGCTGTCGAAGCGACATTATCAATCCGATGATCGTCACAGAATCTTGTGAACTTTTGACTGATGAACTGAGGTCCATTGTCATGTATGATCCTTCGGGGTACACCAAATCTGTAGATGACATAATGTTTGACGAAGTTGATAACGCTGCTGGTTTTGACTTCAGCCAGAGGTATAGCTTCAGCCCACTTGGAGAAGTCATCGGTGATTGCTAGAATAAACCGATGTCCTCTAGAAGAAGGAGGATTGATAGGACCTATGACGTCCATGCCCCAAGCTTCAAAAGGCCAGGAAGCAGCAGTCGGGTGCAGAAATTTTGATGGTTGATGAATGAAGTCTGCATGGATTTGACAAGCTCGACACTTTCGTGTATATTCGATGGCATCTGATACCATAGAGGCCCAGTAATAACCCATGCGTCGAATGCGATCCTGTAGTTTAGGACCTGGTTGATGTGCCCCACAGATGCCGTCGTGAGCTTCGCGCAATACTTGCTTTGCTTCATCACCAGTGAGACAACGCAAGAGAAGACCGTCATAAGTCCGCCGATAGAGAGTTTTGGTGGTTTGATTATAATAGAACCGAAGAGATCGTCGACGAACGCTCGTAGCCTCCTTAGGATCTTCTGAAAGTATATCATGAACTACGAAGTCGATGAAGGGAACTCTCCAGTCTTCATTGATAGCATTGACTTCAGCAAAGTTGCTGAACTCAATATTATGATTGTTTTCAACACAAAATAATTCTCGATTTGAAATAACCACCACCTGCTGTCTTTTGATAGGGATGGCCAAGACTGCCGCAAGATTGGCTAATACATCTGCTTCAGTATTGCATGCACGACGAACATAATCGATAAAGAAGGCTTTAAATGATATAGCCAATTGATTACTGCTTCATGATAAGGCACCAGATCTTGATGACGAACTTCGTATGTTCCTCTAATCTGATTAACAACCAGTTTAGAGTCGCCATAGACTTCGAGATATTCAATATCCAATTATTTGGCTAGCTGAAGGCCGATGAGTAGAGCATTGTATTCTGCTACATTATTGGAACAGGGTTCATCTAGAGAGTATGCTCTTTGGATGGTTGACCCGTCTGGAGCAACAAGGATAACTCCTACTCCTGCGACAATAACACCATTAGGTCTGATTCTGGATGCACCATCGAAGAATAGACGCCACGTAGGAAATTCTTCAGAGATCATGTTGATTTCCAAGGTCTCATCTGGAATTTCATTATAGAGCTTGGATGTTTCTGGAACAGGATGAGCAGCTAAGAAATCTGCTAGCGCTTGACCTTTAATAGACTTTTGTGGAACATATGTCATGTCATATTGATCTAGCAGAATGGCCCATGTAGCCAGCCGAGAGTTGAGAGTGCTGGGTTTCTTCATGAGTACCGGAAGAGGATTGACTCTGGATATGACATGAATAGATTGTCCAATGATATAATGCCTTGTCTTTTGCACAACGAACATAACTGCTAAGCATTCTTTTTCGACCGGACTATAACGGTGTTCAGCACCAATCATAGTACTGCTGAGGTAGTATATAGCCTATTCATGACCTTCTTTGTTCTTTTAGGCAAGTAAAGCACCCAATGAATGGTCCATTGCACGGACGTACATTAAGAATGGTATGCCAGAGATAGGTGGCACTAAAACTGGTGGATTCATGAGATATCGTTTTATGTCTTCGAATGCTCGTTGACATTCTTCAGTCCAAACGAAAGATACACCCTTCTTCATTAGTTGAGTGAATGGTCTGCAGCGTCCAGACAAATTCGAAATGAATCTCCTGATGTACGCAAGTCGTCCTTGCTCTTTTAGATTGCGTGGAGGACGCATCTCTTGAATGGCTTTGATCTTCTCGGGATCCACGTGTATACCCTTAGAGGTAATGACGAAGCCAAGAAATTTACCACTAGAGACACCCAGGAATGACTTGGTGGGATTCATCTTGAGTTGATGTTGGCGCATGAGATTAAAGATTGTTCTCAAATCTTGAATGTGATCTTCCTTTTTACGACTTTTGACGGCGATATCGTCAACATAGCATTCGATGGTTTTACACAGATGATCTCGAAAGATGGTGCTCATAGCTCGTTGGTAAGTTGCACCAGCGTTCTTGAGACCAAATGGCATTACAGTATAGCAATAAACACCACGAGGAGTGCAGAAAGATGTGTGTTTTTTATCTTCAGGATTCATCCGAATCTGATTATATCTGAAGAATCCATCCATAAATGATATTCTCTCGAACCCACAGGTGTTGTCAATCATGACATCCGTGATAGGAAGTGGGAACTCATCTTTTGGACAAGCTTCATTAAGATCCCGAAAGTCGATGCAGACTCGAACTTTGCCAGTTTTCTTCAGGATCGGAACAACGTTGGCTACCCAATCAGATATTGTTCTTCTCGAATGAATCCACAAGCGATGAGCTTTTTGACTTCGTCATCGATTGCATCCATTATTTCGGGCTTGAATCGCCGTTGTTGCTGTTTGACTGGCTTGGCATTGGGCAAGATGTTCAGTTTATGAGTAGCAACTTTGGGATCTAGACCTGGCATATCTTCATAGCTCCAGGCAAAGACATCGATGTATTCTTGAATAAGCAGAATTAATTCTTGCTTATCAGCTTCTGGGAGATTCTTGCTGATGAATATTGGACGAGGTGACCTGTTTTGTCCTACATCAACTTGGATTAACTGATCTTCAGTAGGAGGTTCTCTTTGTTTAAATCGAAGCTCCCATTGATTATCCATTCTTTGAGCCCATGGATCAATTTCAGGATAATCTTCAATGTCTTCGTTATAATCTTTTGGAAATTCAGCGGTGACCATGTTAGAAAATACGATCAGCCGATGAATTTGACCGATGCTGGTGTCAGAATCCCATGATCTGGAATCAGAAGAATTAGAGCATTCGTCGCTATCAGATTCGGAGACTGCTGGGGATAACACCGGAGGAGAAGCATATCCGAGACCTCTTTTGGTCCTACTGTAGTACATTTCAGACTTTCCTTCTGGAACAGCTGTACGAATAGGAGTTCGTCTTCCTTTGCCGTAGTTGAGGCCACTTTTGAAGTCGTAACCCATCTTCCGGATGATGTCTTTCGATTGTTGACTGTAACGACGGAGTTGAAGATGTCCAGTATCGTTAATCTTGCTATCATCCGTGTAACTGAACTTCTGTTCTGGTCCTTTACTAAAAAGTATTGGACTTTCGCCTTTTTTCCGAGAAGGAACGACAAAATACGAATCCTCTAAATGTTCGAACGAGACTTCAGTCTGAAAAGATTGTATAACTCCCATTGTGAATGATCGGAAGCTATCTAACATTTCTAAATAATACTTAGTATAATAGATAACATCAGTATACTGGAAAGGAGATACATTTTCATTGATATGTACATTGGTATTTACAGCAGGACCTTTCGTCTTAGCAGACTTGGTCAGAACAATTACAAGAGGAGGAGAAGAAGAACGTGAAGGATTGGACTTGTTACGACGGAGATCGATAACAAGCGGCTCAGAGGAGGTGAGCTCCCTTTTGTCCTTGTTATTAATAACAAGTGGCTCAAAAGAAGTGAGCTGCTTTTTGTCTTTGTTACGACATAAGTCAATAACAAGTGGCTTAGAGGAGGTGAGCTCCCTTTGACTTAGCTAAATTGATTGCTTCTGGATTGGCAAGTGAATAGCCAATGGTTTAAAAGATTGAGGATGAGAAACCCGCCCTTTGACAGGTATGATGAGAGTATCTTTGGGTACTGTTCCCTGCTCTTCTTCGGTGTCTAGAGATAGAACAACCTTCATAAATTCTTCCTTGTACATACGAGCGTCGTTGCAATATGCTTCGACACCTCTGAATGGATAGAGATCAACAACCTCCTTTTGGACCTCTCCATTATCATCAACATATTTGAAACATTGATAAAGAGTGGAAGGAACAATATTATGCTCATGTAAGAATGGCCTCCCCAATAGAGCGTTGTATGAACAACCATGATTGTCAATGATGTAAAAGGTAACCTTAGTGCGAAGATTGCCTATTTGGAGTTTCAGGCGAATCTTGCCCAGAGGCTCACTTTTTCCTTGATTGAACCCCAAGATGGTAGTGATTGTACCGAAAAGACTATGCACAGGGATTTTCAGTACATCTAACATAGTCTTTGGCATGATGCTGAGAGCAGACCCTGGATCAATCAGGAGACGATCGACCTTCATAGAATCGACATATCCTGTATAATACAGAGGACGATCGTGTCTATTATCCTCCAGCAGCATATCGTCCTGCGTGAAGGTGACGTTTGGAATTAATTCCAAAATACTATGACAATGATGGCAAGAGACTGGTTCTACTTCCGACTTCTTGAAAAGAGCCAGAAAAGTTTCTGCTTGCATCAAGGCTTCACTCAAAGTTTCTCGAGTCTCTCTAGAGAGGCGCAAGAGCTCGAAAATTGACAATCTGGCTGGTGTATTGGCTAGTTGAGCCAAAATATCGAAGTTGTAAGGCTTTTCAAGTCCTGTAGGAGATGACTTCTTCAATGGTTTGTCGAAGCGGACTTGTTGTTTGTCCTTGTCAGCTGCTGTTGGTTTGGGAGGAATAGATACTACAACTGGTGCAGATGTAGAAGGGATCTCTTCAGTGGAAGCAGGTTGCACTGGAGTAGACTCGGAGGAGGAAGCAAGATTCTCTTGAGTTTCAGGAGCTTTCCGTAGATAAGCTTTCCCTGATCTGGTACCCATCAGGATTTCTTCTTCATTTATAGGATCAAAGGACACCATGTTGCAGGTCTTTGTCTTGCCTTTGGAACAGTCTTTCTTCTTGGAAGAAGAGAAGACTTCAAATTCTGAAGCAAGATCGGAATGAATCCACAGAATCTCACCATTATCAAGAGATAATGAGACGAGGCCTTCATTTTGAGGAGGAGGGAGATTCTCAATCTCAAGAGTAGCTTTGGGAATAGGAATGACGCCATGTTGCACCATCTGCGGAGGAAAGTCCCCGAATTGAACTGAGACCATGTTTGTAGTCACAGTTTTTTCATCTTGTTGTAGAGTGACAACACCAGTGTTGACCAGCTCTTGGATTTTGTCTTTGAGCACATAGCATGCTCGAGTAGGATGTCCAACGAACCTGTGATAGACACAATATTTTGGATGATCGGTCTTACCGACTTCATCAGGCTTCTTTGGATCGGGGAGCTGGATCTTATTGCTCTTGAGTAAGCAATCAAAGATACTTGCTGTATCATTCTCATCAAAGGAATACTCTACTTTAGGATGAGATTCCCTTGGTGGAATTACAGCAGGAGTAGAAGTGGACGCAGGTGGAGATACGTTGACCGCCAAAGATTCTTTACTTTGTAAGTTAATATTCAGAGTTTCTTTGCTCTTGCGGTTGTTTTGGCGATTGCCGTTGCTCGATGTCTGATGCTCCTCTCGATCAGGGTTAGACATATGTACCCCCAATTGTTTGAATTCGTCAGCGCTAACTTCTACGACTTTAGCGTTGACGATGAAGGATGGCCAGTCTTGAAACTGAGTTGAACCAGTCCACATACTAATGATAGGTAAAAGATTTGCCTTGTAGGTATCAATAGTTATGGCGGCCGGAGTCCCTAGAGGCATCTTTAAGGCTTCTCGATGGAACCTTTCGATGAAACTTTCAGCGGTTTCATTATGCTTTTGCTTGATTTTGTTAAGGGCTGACATGGTCATGTCGTTGATACCCTCATAGAATCTCTCTAGAAATATTTGTTTGAGACCAGAAAAAGAAGTAATACAACCATCTGGCAAGCTTCTATACCAATCGTATGCTACGCCTGCTAAACAGCCGACGAACACTCTGGTAAGAAGAGCGTCATTAGGTTGGAGTTGAACAGTCATTACCTCAAAGTGATTGATGAATTGACTTGGTGAGGTATTGCCGTCGAATTGCGCAATTGTAGGGATCTTGTATTTTGGAGGAAATGGAACTTCCTTCCATTCAATTGGGTAGGGCTGCTTGATTCCCAGTCTTTGCAAATTGTCTTTCTCTTTGAAAGCCTCAAATTGAGATCGTAAGAGTTTGACCGCTTTATTAGCATCCTCGGAAGATGAAGAAGGAACAGGTCGAGATAGAGTGTGGAGAGGAGGAACAGCATGGTATGCACTACCCCCAGCACCTGATTGACTTGGTGTGGATTGAACTTGCACAGGAGGTATTTGAGGAGAGACTACCCCCAGTCCTATAATGATGGATACTGACGATGCTATGATTTCAGGACTTGCAAGTGGTACAGTTGTTGGTACTGCATGTTGAGCTGCAATGATGGAATGCATACTAGCGACCATTTCAGCCATGGTCTTCAACTTATCTTCTAATGCCGCTATCCGCTGTTCTTGATTAATTGAGCTAGAAGCGTCTGGATCGTCAGTGACAATGTAAGATGTCACCTCCTTTGGTACAGTGGAAGACATTGTTCGATCAGAACTTTCACTGTATGCATCATAGTCAGAGAAGGAGTCACCTTCCGGATGAGAAGTAGAAAGAGGACTGGAAGGATGAAGATTCCTTTGACCGATTGTTTCTCGGCTTCGGGATCGAGTATGTTGAAATACTCCTTCAGAAGATTCCTGGAGTAGATCTAGATATCGTTGACTGGGACGACGAGACTTGCCGTGCTTAGAACACTTCTTACTCCCAGTGTCTTGGGATGCCATATTGACAGAAGCATATAATAGTTCATCTTCTGACATTGGTTCTGAATTTACAAAGTTCAAACGATCGAAGACAGATCGTTTTGTTGTTTGACAACAACATTGGATGATGACTTTGTGATTGCAATGATGATCAGATGATTGAACTGTAGATGTTGGGATGTTGTCCTGCTTTTTTCTGAGATGTTCCCGGAGATCAGGAACCATGGTGATACGAGAAGAAGTCTGAGGAATGTGTTCCTTGACAACATTTGGAACATGATTCTTGTTCTTCAAATGTTTTGTCCCTTGAGTGTACAAGGAAGTGCTCACTTCATTGGCATAAGTGTTAGGATTTTTGATCCTGGAAGTTTGTTTCTGATGCAGATTCACCTTTGGCATTGGCTGTTTGCGTTTTGCCGAAGTTGGTCTGTTGAGATAGGTTCTTAGATCAACAAATTCACCCCCAGTGGCTTCTGTTTGAGACACCAGTAGCTTCCCTTGTTTTGACCGAGATATTTTGAGAGTGGAGAGATCTTGGAATTCTGCTACTGGAGTAGGCAGAATACCTCTCTGATCAGTACAAGTTTTCTTAGCATGAAGGGAAGATGTACTGACAGGTGCCGAAGCACGTACAGATTGATCTTCTACAGTAAAGACTGAAGAAGACTGAGAAAAGACCAAAGGGCCTTTTCCTTTTTGTGATGAAGGGTTAGCTAAAAAACGTTTCCCTCTGTTGTTTTCCAATTCGTGAGACGAGGAAGTTTGAGAAAAGACTAAAGAGCCTTTTCCTTTGTTTTATGAAGTAGGAGGAATAGCCAAAGGACTACCCCCAGTGGATTGCGCAAGGGCAACAGGGAGTTTGTGAGAGGAAGAGAGTTTAGCTAAAGAGCTATCTCTCTTGCATTGCGCAGACACAGATTGCGCATGTGGAGTTCTTGCCATAGAGCTTCTAGGCTGCTCTTTGGTTGCTGGAGCATTAGATTGCGCAGGGTAGCAGTAGCCAATTGTGTAAGGGGCAGATGAGTCTTGCACTTGGACAGGGCAGCATAAGAGTATTCTGTCCATTGGAAACAGCAGTTTGCGCAGGAGAAGAAAAGACAGATTGCGCAACAGTAGACTGTGCAACAGTCTTAGCAGTAAAAACTATAGACTGTGCAGCAGTCTTGGCAGCAGGGGTGATAGACTGCACAGCAGTCTTGGTGACCTACATCGAGCGCACTTTGTTGGTGGCAGGAGTGGTTTTGGATTTGATCATGGCTTCATAGGCTGTTTGGTTGACTTTCACAACCAGAGTCTTCTGCGTCTTTCTGATAGATGCTACGTCACATTGAGTTGTCACTTCCTCGTCGGAGGAGAAAGTCGTCCCCAGCAGAGTCGCCATTTTGTTTGCAAAAACAAAAAGAGGTGTTTATACAAACTTTGTAAAAGAAGATTACAATTTGAATTCTGGGAAAGTACAACTGTAGGAATCCATCTAGATGACGATTGCTTTATCCCTTGGATGATGTGAACTTTGAAGACGATAACCTTTGAAGCTGAAGACGATAGTCTCTGATGAATTGAAGGCAAAAAGCCTCTGATGAACTGAAGGCAAAAGCCTCTGAAGAATGCAGCAGCACTTTAGCAATAACTCCTGAACTCTCTGAAGAGAATACTCTCTCTATGTGTGATCTGATCTGTATGTGATGGTCCCCTTGAAATGAAGACTTGAAACTCTATTTATAGAGTTCTGGAAATAACCAACTTTCAGTTATTCTGGAATTGTGCAAACTGGACTGCGCAGGGTTCAATTGCATACAGGTTGGACTGCGCAGGCAGTTGCTTGATCATGGGCCACCTTCTTGGACACTTGGCATTTTCTGATTAAAACGCGCATGGTCGTGCATAGGCAGTTACCACGTACTGAGTAATTGATGGCATGAAGGCCACGTGTATATTTGTCAGTTATGATGGAGTGCGCAAGCTTTAGACTGCGTATGAACTGGGTTGCACATGAGATAGATTGCGCATAGATGGACTGCGCAAACACTGGATTACGCCCAAGACTGGACAGCTGTCCTCGAGCACTGTGCTTGCACAAAGAAACGAACGGTTTCCTCGTCTTTTGCGTCTGTCAGCTGTCAGAGATCTGATTTGGTTGTCAGGTAATGATGACTCTTGCCACGTCAGCTTGTGCAATCGGGTGTGTGCGCAGTCTGGTCTGCACAATTTGAGAGCTGTGCAATCTGTTGTCTGCGCAGTTCACTTGAATGATGTATATCTTGATTCTTTGACTTTGTTGATTGATGCAACTTGATTTTTTAGGACCTACAGTATGTCCAGAGAAATAATCAACCGACGTAACCCAAAATATGTGATAATAGAGCAGATAGACCTCCTCGCAAGTTAAGATTCGGCTTAGCTTACCAGAGGAGGGGCACGGAGGCTGCAGCTCGCTCGCAGCTGACATGGTCTCCTCACCCGTGACCTCCAAGTTAAATTCGACAGGCTCTTCTGTGCCAACCACCCCGGAAGGAGATACGACTCGATCAACGTCATCTTGATGAGATTCAGCAATTTTAAGGACAGGTTCATCGGAGCCCCCGTCATCTCGAGTCACGACCTCGGCAACTTGAGATTCCTCTTCTTCTGACACCTACGGGAGGGAAGGAAAATGATTAAGATCAAAATTGGAAGAAACGAAGAACTGAATAAAAACGGTAGTAATTCGCCTTACCTCCGAAGCGGGGTCGACCTCCTCACTTCTATCCCTTATAGTTAGCCTGCGATGTCTGGTCGCAGCCAATTTTCGGGAGTGAGGAATGCCGCCAACAGGGGAAATTTGTCTGCAATGCTTCCGTACAGAGCCAGGTGCGACGGGTGGCTGATCCGCCACCATCTCATTTAACGAAATAGGCGGCTGATCCGCCCCAGCATCTTCCACCGGGATGGAAGAGTTACCTGCATCATGCTCATCATCCTCATCATCCGCAGTAGTAGAGTCTGGGTTTGGTACTTTGACTCTATTCTCCTTCTGCTTCCTCGTCTTGGCCCCTTGGAGGTTCTCATCCAAGCCAGTACCAATAATAAAACTGGTACCCGGGTTAAAACCGATGGAGAGTTTGTTTGCCATGACATGGTATAAGGCTGCCATATACAAAATCTCTACCAACGCCTCAATAGCAGGAACCGAAAAAGTGGTACGGGTATGGAATATATCATAGTAATACCATGCCCTGATGCCGTCAAGGAGGCTACCTTCAAAACCCAGACAAGAGCTGGGACTGTCCAGAAAAAGTTGGCTGTATCCAAACTGACGAGCAAACCGGCTGGACAGGTAAGTTTCCAGGAAGACAATATTACGATTGCGGTATACCAGGTGGGCGGGGCGGATGTTACGCAGCCACAAAAGCATCTGGCCGTCATGAAGCTGAGGGGGCCCAATACCATCAAGATGTACATTCGCTATTTCCTCAGTAGTAAAACGAGGGACAAATACGAAGAAGTTGTACATATATGCTCTCGCTAGCACCATCCGGCAGGCGCACATAGTCTCGTACTCTCAAGTCTTATTGCGATAATGGAAGATAAAAATGTCATCGTCAGTCACGCCATCTCTAGAGCCCGACCTCATCAAAGACGGACAGTGCATCAGCAGCCACCCCATCAGATAATGATAGGGCAGCTCAGTCCGTTCAAAGTCTTTTGTCACATCACGGGCGATAACCTTGGACATAAAAGTATGGAGGCCACGGTATAGGCTGCACACCATAGCTAGGAGGAGAGCTAGTTTGACTTCCAAAACTAGCTTCATAGCCGGGAGGATGAAATTACAACTGATCCTCTCAATAGAACCAGCTCCTCCCGAGACAACGCAATTCTGCAGCCATACCATCAAGAATCCCGTCAGGAGCACCTTCTCTGATAGCTCTTGGGTATCCAGATAAAAATAACCAAAAGAGTCAATTTGACTCCCAAATCTATCACTAGTGGTGGCCACCCTCCTGGCCGATGACACCAAGGCTTGAACCGCCTCTCGGGATTGAGGACGTCGGGAAGAAATTCGACCAGAGGCTTCCATCGGGAAGAGATAGCATACCCAATCCTTAGTGTGGGGAGCATTCCCTTCCGAGCTGCTTTCCTTCTTAGCTATTTGCTGACATGTGCTATAATGGCACAATACCTCTTGATAAATAGCCAAAACCTGGATACCGTTCCTCCAACTCCTCGAACTCCTCATTCGTAGGAGTGTACGCCTCAAAAGCTTCATCTCCCCAAGGAAGCTTGGAAGCCACGTGCATTTCGTGGAGTACAAGCCCCATCTCCCCTACAGGTGTATAGAAGGTTCCTGTACGACGATTATACATCTCCAATAGAGCTATAAATAATCTCTTGTTTATGGACAGACCATGACTGGTGCCCCAAATAGCATGATAAAGAGCAATCTCACACAGACAGGCCTCATACTTTCGCAAGATCCACATAAACAGATTGATCCATGAGGGAACGGGGTGTATCCAACTCGGGAGCATCAACCGGCCAATAGAATAGGAGCCCTTTCGAGCAAGTTGGTTCAGAAAAGTATCGGCTACAGAAAACGTGAAATTGGGACCCGGCACATTCAAGAAAGTGCCCGGGGCCAATCCCATTACATAGCGGCTGGCATGCACCTTGCCCGCACACACTGACTTCAAGCTGTTGTTGTAATAGATGTCGTCCACAAACATCCCATTCCGGGTCGGGGTCAAAGACTCTTCCATCTTTCTATCCAGCGGGAGCATATTGAACCAAGATAGTAGAAAGTGACGCTCCATTTGGGGGATGCGGATCGCCATTCCGTTAGAAATAAAGCTCCAATTCTCCGATACGTCTAGAACTTGACTGTTCTTCACAGTCAGGGCGTCTCCGAAGAAGAACACAGGTTTCAGGTATTCCCCTTCCAGTTTCCCCGTGTTCATCATAGCATAGAGAAAATAGAAGGGTTGGTTCTTGAGGGCATTCAATCTCGCCGGAGGTTCGTCGCTAGGTAACTGGTCCGCTATATACCGAACGATCTGGTCATACCTATAGCCCATAGCGGCTTGGGCACGATCCACCAGGGGTTCTCCAGCAGCATTAACCGGCAAATTCACTAAGAAGAAAACAAAAGAAATAAGTAAAAAAGATGGCCAAGGAAAAAACTGACTAAGTGTCCTCAAGTCTATGCAGCTCGGGTTCCATGAAGCCTCATGCGGCTCAAACTCTGAAGATTCATACGACAGTGCTCTCATAGGGCCTTCAGAGTTCGGATCACGGGACAAACAAATTCGTGCAAATCTATGCGGCTCAGCATAGCTTATGCGGCCCTGATTGGCGAAGTGCGTATGCGGCCACAGTAACGATTCTCATGTAGCTCGTGGCTCGACTATGAGTCGAACATGCGGCACACATGGAGATAAAGACTCGCGCATAAAGCATGCGACGTAGCCACAACAGTTAGGGTTTTAAACTCGTATAATGTCGTTACCAGCAATAGGAGGATGGAGGTCAGGGTGGACTTCGGGCGCGTCGGCTGGCGGAGGAGCGGCCGCAGTCGAAGTAGAAGCAGCCTTCTTACCCTTCGCAGCGACAGTCTTTTTGGGAGCCATTATCGATGATTAGAGGAGGAAGACGAAGACAAGAGAGCTAGGGCAAAAAGCAGAAAGTAAAGAAGTCTTTTCTTTTCAAACACCCTACTATTTATAGGCAGAGCCCCATAGAACGACGCATCGATCCACGAGCAAAATAACCGCCTCTTTGGTTATCAAGGCGATCTAAATATTTAAGGCCAAACTCTTGGGATCCTGCCCCAAAAGCGGCCTTAAAATTTGACGGCAAATCAACAGCAATTAATACAGAAGATTTGCACACATGGCAGGATGATGTGGCAAAGATCTTATGCGACCAAATAGCCTATACGGCCAAAGGGCCTATGCGGCTGAATGGCCAATACGGCTGAGTAGGCCATGCAGCTGGGATATCTATGCGGCTAGGACATCCATGCGACCAGGACATCATATGCGGTCAGAAGAGTCTATACACAGCCATGCTTCTTATTCAAAGTATTTTAATTTTACAAATTGAAAACTTTGAAGGGGGTCTTGTAGAAGCATGGAAAAAGAATAAAGAAAAGTCCATACGGCCAAGGATCCCTATGCGGCTCAGAGAGCTCATGCGGCTCAGAGAGCCATGCGGCTCAGAGAGCTATGCGGCTCAAACATCCATGTGGCTCACGCGTCTATGCGGCTCGGATAGACCCAGAGCCACGTGGCCTTCAAACAGCTTCCTCCTTATTCTTTGGCTGCATTTAATGCCCTGACGGCTGACAGCTCTGATAAATGACAGCTCTGACATAAAGGCATAATAACAACTGACATAATGGCGCGTTCCTAGGGAAGGGAAGGAGATCTTCTCGCAGCTGGCAGAATCCACCGAGCCCCTAGGCATACGGCTGCTGTACTTATGTGGCCGCCCACTTCATGTGGCCACCAACTCCATGCGGCCATCCATCTTTATGCGGCTGCCTATTCTCATACGGCTGACTACCTTCATGCGGCTGCTTATCTCCATGCAGCCGTTCATCCTTGTGTGGCCTATTCATATACGGCTCTACCGAGACAATCCAAAGGAGGACACGTGGCGCTTGTCATGACTATTGAGACACATGGCAGTCTTATCTTCTTGGAGTTATGGATATTAACAAATCCTAAATCAGATTTGTTACAATCACCATAACTGCCCAGATCAAATCAAATCGAGCAAATTGGACACGTGGCAAGCCCTCACAAGTCGTGAGTATTCATGGCAATCAACATTAATTGCCCACAGAAATTTGATGCAAGCTACATTAATTACCTAGATTTGCTACAATCAGAATGAAGGGCCCAGATAAATTGGTCCTTAACCGCCGACATATCGAGGTGGCAATCATTGTAAACCCTAATGATTGTATCCCACTCCTAGAAATAGTAAGGTGCCATTCTCTTGCAAAAGGACCCTTTTTCTGAAGAGCAGATCACCAGAACACTTGGAGAGAAAAAGGAGAGAGAGCCAAGAGAGCATTTCTTCAATGCCAAGCAGAACTTCCCCGGAGCCAAGGCTGCATCCGATCGTCCAAGGAGTAAGGCAGAGCTGTCGTCGCTTTCCCGAGCCTCTACCGTCACCCCCAGAATCTAAAATAAACAATTATACTTAGATTGATGTACCTAAGTTTTCGTCCCTAGGCTTTCTTTGTACAAGCGAGTTTGTATTGTGAAGTAAAAGTCCAGTCCTCCGATAATTGTTCTGTCCTTTTATATTTCATAGAAAACACCAGTCCCTAAATACAAGGACTAAGTACGTAGACATAACAGTTGTATACATACGAGGTGTAACACCCAGTTTTTCCAAATGAGGGTAATTTTGAAATTTTGCATTTTAATTTATTTAATTAAGGTATTTAAAATTTTCTATGATTTTTATTGATTTTTAATCATTTTAAAACTATTTTAAATCATGACTTATGATTTGGTGTCTTGCTAGTGTAACCCTAGAGCCTAGCTATGTGATTAGGGTATTTCATTTATCATTTCTAGATCGAGGAATATTTTAGTTATTTTTGTAATTTGAAGAATTATTTGGAATTATTATGTATTATTTAGATTTATTAGAATTAATATGATTTTTAGAGATTTTTAGTATAATTGATTTTGGTGTTTTAGTTGACTTTGACTTATGTTGACTTTGGAGACTAACCTAGTGGCTAACCTAGGTCATGACTATGTGATTAGGATATGGAAACCTAGGTTGACTTAAGTTAGTGATAATTAACCCATTAGAGTTTATTTTGGGAAAATAGGATTTGAATTGTTTAAGGAATGGCTTGTGATTTCACAAGTCATGACTTGTGACTTAAGGCTTAATAGCCCATAGGCCCACACCATGAACCAAACCTAACCCTAATCAGCCCATGGCAGCCACTACTGATCCTTTCCCCTATTTAATCCCCTCCTAGAAATTAGGGCTAGCCTCCTTAGGAATAATTTGCTATTTTGGAAAGAGGTGAGTCCCCATCTTCCCTAATCCCTAGAAAATTCATTTTAATTCGTTTTTCCTCCAAACCAATTGCATTAGATCCTAATTCTAGTGTTCTTGCTGTTCATGGAGTTTTGTTCCAGCCTTGGATCAATTTGGAGGAGCTAGCTAGCAAGAAGAACCATCCCCTTTTGAAGCTTTTTATTGGAATTTCAACATATAGGTAACTTCCTATTCCTTCCATAGATTTACGATTTCTTTGCATGGATAGGAAGCCCTAGGTGCCCTCTCTTTGTTGGTATAGGCATTGTTAGGTTTTGTGTCTAATACGTGTCGGTATCGGACACGTATCAGGCCATGTTGTAGGTGTTTGAGGAAATGCCCCAAAGGGCATTTCCATTAATTTTCTGAAATGTAATTGATTGGAAAAATAGGTTTTATGGTTGCTTATGGATTTCTTGTGCCTTGATGTGGTTTTTGTGTCGCGTCAGGACACGGGGGACACGAGTACATGCGGGTGCACACATGCGCGCGAGCGTGGTTGGCTCTCCTGCTACCACGTGTCTCGTGTGCCCTGTACAAGACACTAGGACACGCCAAAATTGGCATAGACACGAGGGCATTGTCTGTGCACACTCCCCTAAAGTTTCAGGACACCACGTTTTGTGTCGGACACGTAATTAGGCCCGTACGGGGTTTACAATGACACAGTTCACGTGATTTTTGGGCACGGATACGGCCTTCGTGTCGTGTCTAGACACAGCGTGGACACCTCGTGTTGACACCTAGTGTGGGCGTACATGTGTGCACACCCACGTGTTGTGTCGTGTCGTGTGTCATGTTCTACAGACACGTGCACGCGTGCACGACACTACTTCACAGTGTTCAATTTCTGTTACTTTTCCAGTGTTTAAATCCTAGTTTAAATAGTTTAAATTATGTTTTATTTTGCTAATTAAGATCCTAAATATGTTGTTTAATCTCTGTTACATTAGGTTATATATTAATCTAGGTTTTAATGAGGATGTTGGTTCGAATTGGGTTGAAATGGTGTTTTTCACTGATACATCTCTGATACATTGGTTCCAGCATTCCCTAAACCATTATTTCCCAGTTTAAGTTTTGTTTGCACTGATTAATTACTTCTACATGAGTGTTAGTTTATATTAGTGCAATGTTTACATTCGAATTGGCTCGAGAGTGTGAGAATGAGTTTTGGCAAATGGGTTGGTCTTCGAAAATCTGATACATGTTCTAATAACTAGTTTATTTCAATTCCTAACTCTTAAACCTCAGTTTTCTTGCTATTTTTACTGAATTATGATCCCCACATATTTGATTGTTTATGTTAGCTTAACATTTCCATTCAATTGGTTTTATGTTATTGAAAATAGGATCTTGGTTTTGGATGGTTTTGATGTGTTGACACTCGAAGTGTGTTGACTGATACTTAGATATTGTACAGTCCAATTTTCTGAGATTAAATGGGTTATTTGATTTTAGATGTTAAATTTGAATGTTAACCTATGATGTATATATGTATATATAGTTTCAATGATTTCAAGTCTTGTCTGAGTTTGGATTCGAATTCATGTTGACTGGTACATGGTATTGATTCACTGTTATTTAATATCAACTGACACTAGAATCCTTAACTGAGATTGATTCCATTCCTCTCCTTAAACATTTGATTGAATGATAAATTCTCACACTTGTATTAACATTGTTTGGTGGCTGAATTAGAATTGAAATTTATTAACTGTCACATTGACCTGAGAACCACATTGGATCCATGACACACACATTACATTGGTTGTTGTTTGATTTAATGATGGTTTGATTCTAAATTCTTGTCAAATCTGGAATTGGTTTCCTCTCCTATAAACTAACTCAAATTGTGTTGGGGTTGAGGATGGTGACTGTCATTAGGTTATCCAGGAATTCCTATTCCCTGAGATGTATTCAGTTCCTACAATCACTGATTCCAGTTTTACTTCTATATAAACATCACTGTTTGATTCTTATTAAGACCTGAAATTTATTCCAGTTTGTTATTAACTGAGTTGAATGGCTAAATTCTTGATATCTGAGATTCTTTGTGAACTTGGGTTCTTTTCTAAACCTGAGATTGTATCAAAATGTTGAACCTGGGAACACTCAGTTACCTCATTGTACTTGTTCACTCACTAAAACCTGATCACTCACACACACATGCATGCCACTTGACACCTTGTTTTCACAGCCCCTTAACCTTGTCATGTCCAGTTTTTACCTTGCCACTTCACAACCTGTTTTCACTTGCTAACAGTTTATTTCTCACTGCTCACTTTGACACACACTCTTGATGCACCTACATACACACTCTCACTAGCTCTCACACATACTGTTTTTCCTCCTACTACCTACTGTACACTATACAAACACACACACACACACACACATACATTCTTGACACCTAGTCTTCTATCTCTCTATATCTCTGTACATATAATGTAATGTATATGTATATGTATGTATCTATATATATTTATATATGTAATGTGTTGTATTATGCCTAAAAATCTAATGTATGCCCTATATACAATATGTGTATATATATATGTTTAAGTTTGAATGTAAATAGCTTGTGTTGGTCTTGTGGTATGTAAATACTTAATATAGGCTAGCATGGTTTAGATATAAGTCTTGATAGACTATTATAGGCTTGTTAGGGTTTAGCAAGATTGTTAAACCTAGTTTAGGCTAAACTAGTCTTGTTAGACCTAGTATAACCTATTTAGACTAGTGTAACCTTGATTAGACCTAGAATGGATAGCTTGACCTAGTTTGACTTTTAGGGTTGACCAGAGTTGACCAAGAGTTGACTTTGCTCTAGATTGACCTAGATTCATGTAGAATGCATTATAGTGCATCCTATTACCATTCTGGACTTGTTGTGACTTGTGTTGCTCTAACTAAGAGTCAGGTGCCTCATCTCGGATAGTACATTACTTCAGGCATTCAGATACCAGGCGAGTACATTCTCTGATCATTTCATAACTTGCTTAGAATTATATTCCTGCTCTAGTTTACCTTATTTGATGCTGTCACGATATTATCACGGATTGGTACTATAAGGATCCTTGCTTGAGATATTATCCCCCTCGGGAGCATCGGATACATTGTGTCATGTGTTTCATGTACATCGTGTATTACTCGCTCTCATGTTATCCATGTTTATCATGTGCTTCATGCTCATTCGTGCTTGCTTGTGTACTCTCATGTGCTATCATGATCGGTCGTATTTCTCGTGAATCTCATGTATAACCTATACTTCATGTGCACCCTTCGTGGGCCTTCATATGGAATTCATGTGTACTCAGTTCTCTGAGCCCTCGTGAATACTTCATGTACACCCATCTATGGGCTCCATGTGAAAATCATGTACGTAACATAACCTGTCTGGATCCTTGTGTATTGATTGGGGTTGGGGGAGTATAAATAGTCATGTGAACAATTCCAAAGTAGAATAGCCATGTACACCTCTTTAGTATAGCCATGTGCAAATCAAGCCGTTCACATGTCGACTTTGTACTCTAAATCACTAGTCACTGGTAGCTCTCTACTTATAGTAGATATTTCTATTACAGTTCTCTTCCTGTTTATATCATGTATTTTCCTTCAGTTTCATGTATCGTACTCTCTTGCATGTTTATATTCTCTAACCTGTTATGATCTGCGTGAGATGTATTGTGCTCGCTCCCGTCATGACTGGACCTGTTGAAAATTTTTCAGAGGATGATGAGGAACCTTACACCCCTTACTTTGGAGCTTGCCTAGATGACACTCTCGACCTGGACCCCTGGGGAGGTTCAGGCAGCTGCTGAGGACGATACCCTGCTTAGTATAGATAGCTTAGACTGTTTCCCTTTTATGTTTAGTTGTTGTTCTTGATTCAGAGGTTGTATATTTTTAGAGATGTTGAGATTGTTATTCATTTCTGTTGTACCTCAGTTGAGGATTTTCTTATCTATTTCTTCATGCCATATTCTATCTCTAGATTGTGATTGATTTGTACCTCTGTGTTGGCCTCCGTATGGAGAGTATTTTATGTTAGTTAGTTATAGTTCATGACTTAGAACAGCGTTCTACCGCCGACACTATGGCGTAGGCTGGGCGCTGTTACGTACTCGTACCCTCACGGTGGGTGCGGGTCGTGACACATTTTTAGTGGTGGCCCATGTAGGTCGAGTTTGTGTAGTGGTATTCGAACTAGAGTACCACTACAGCCTGCAGTAGGATTAGGATAATTTTGAGGTACTCAATCACATTAGGAAAAACTCTTAACTGAATTCCTGCCATCTAAATTCCTGATAATTTCTTGAATGACTGTCCTCCCTTGAATTACCATTTCTATCTCAGTATTGATTTCATGTTTGATCTGTCTCCAGGATGGTGATCGAGACACGATCGTATCGCTCTGGCTCAGCAGACGCTGGTGAGAGGCCTACCATCCCTCATCCGATTGTGGATGCTGGGACCACAGCACCCCATATTTCTGCTCATATAGGAGCTTCTGCAGCTTTTGGGAGTGCACCTCCACCTGTCCGGAGGTCTTCCCCCGTCATCCCAGATATGTACCAACAGTAGTTACCTTCAGGGATAGTAGATGCGGCTCAGATGTTTGCCCTTTTTCAGCAGTTCTTGGAGTCTCAGCGGCAGATGCAGCAGAGCCAGTCTGCTGATATCCGACAGAGCATACAGAATACTCATCAGTTGGTCAGGACGACAGTAGAGCTGGTGGCTGCTCAGCTACAGGGAGGTCAGATGCAGCCGTATCAGCCGAGGACTCCAGACATCCAATCCTTCAAAAAGATGGGACCCCGAGACTTCAAGGGTACAGAGGGCATCATATACGCTGACGATTGGATAGAGCACATTGAGGAGATATTCAGATTGGCACAGATACCAGCAGGATTACAGATCAAGGCAGCCGCCAGTCAGATACAGGACTTGGCCCGTACTTGGTACCAGACGGACCCGAGGGTTGGTACAGCCGGTCAGACTTGGGCAGCATTCAAAAAACTATTCAAGAAGAAATTCTTTTCTGATACAGCACTCCGTGCTTTGGAGGCGCAGTTCGAGAGTTTGGTTCAGGGGAACCAGACCGTTGAGGAGTATGCTGGAGACTTCAGCCGGTTGAGCAGATTCGTTGAGGATCTTACTGAGGCCGGGAAGGCGAGGAGATTTCGCAGGGGTTTGATCAGGGAGATCAAGTCATATACCAAGAGCGACCACGATGCCACTTTCAAGCAGATTCTGGTAGGAGCCATGACAGCGGAGGACGATCTTGGACTGAAGGAGAAGAGGATACGAGATACTTAGGGAGCTAGTGGCAGTGCAGGACCGACTAAGAGGCCCTATCTACAGATTCAGCAGCAGGTGCCATGTTTGCAGATTCAGCAGCAGTATCCGCAGCAGATAGTACCTCTACAGTTTCAGCAGCAGTATCAGCAGCCGAGGGTCTACCTTCAGCAGCGGCAGTTTTAGGACCGTGTACCCTTTCAGCAGACGCAGTAGCCACAGAGGCAGCAACAGGCCCCGGAACATCAGCTAGTTATTACTTGTCCCTTCTGTAAGAGACCAGAATATAGTTGGGGCGAATGCCGGAAGAGGTTGGGCAGATGTTTGCTTTGCGGCGGATCCGATCATCGTCTGAGAGAGTGTCCCGAGTCATCGGGACAGACAGTTCAGGGAGCAGGAGCTAGGGCTCCGGTAGGCCAGCAGACGGGATTACCCTTACCGACTCAGCAGCAGAGGTACATGCAGCATCAGCAGCAGGCCAGGAGAGGCCAGCGGGGGCGAGCTTTCGCTAGGACAGTCGAGGATGCTTAGGCCAGTAGAGATATTGCTGCAGGTTCCGTTCTATTCGATTTTCTTTCCGCAATTGCCTCTTATAACTGCCTTGAAATTTTGATTTCCTCTGTTCCTTGTTGATTTATCAATTCTGTCATGTTGTTCTTGTGTTATATTGTTTTTTCTCCTGAGATGAATCATATGGGCTAGGTCACCTTGGTTATGGAATCGAGAATCTTCGATGGTCGTGTTTAGCTGGCATAGTAAGGACATATAGTCAAATTTAGGACGTATTTCTCGGGTTGGGAATTTAAGATTTTTGCTACCAAGCATGCAACAATACGAAAATTTTAAATACCATAATTCTAGAGGTATGTGCCTTAGTCAAGGACTCTGTGATTATTGTAGCCTTGCTTACTAGCACGACAAAGATTCTGAGTATCATGATTTTGGACAGACGCATATGATTATCTGACGGTATGTTTGAGTCTTTGATTGTTGGGTGTTTGACCTAGAAGGACTGCTACCATCTTAATTTTGAGGACAAAATTTTTATAAGGTGGGTAAGATTGTAACACCCAATTTTTCCAAATGTGGGTAATTTTGAAATTTTGTATTTTAATTTATTTAGTTAAGGTATTTAAAATTTTCTATGATTTTTATTGATTTTTAATTATTTTAAAACTATTTTAAATCATGACTTATGATTTGGTGTCTTGCTAGTGTAACCCTAGAGCCTAGCTATGTAATTAGGGTATTTCATTTATCATTTCTAGATCGAGGGATATTTTAGTCATTTTTGTAATTTGGAGAATTATTTGGAATTATTATGTATTATTTAGATTTATTAGAATTAATATGATTTTTAGAGATTTTTAGTATAATTGATTTTGGTGTTTTAGTTGACTTTGACTTATGTTGACTTTGGAGACTAACCTAGTGGCTAACCTAGGTCATGACTATGTGATTAGGATATGGAAACCTAGGTTGACTTAAGTTAGTGATAATTAACCCATTAGAATTTATTTTGGGAAAATAGGATTTGAATTGTTTAAGGAATGGCTTGTGATTTCACAAGTCATGACTTGTGACTTAAGGCTTAATAGCCCATAGGCCCACACCATGAACCAAACCTAACCCTAATCAGCCCATGGCAGCCACTATTGATCCTTTCCCCCTATTTAATTCCCTCTTAGAAATTAGGGCTAGCCTCCTTAGGAATAATTTGCTATTTTGGAAAGAGGTGAGTCCCCATCTTCCATAATCCCTAGAAAATCCATTTTAATTCATTTTTCCTCCAAACCAATTGCATTAGATCCTAATTCTAGTGTTCTTGCTGTTCATGGAGTTTTGTTCCAGCCTTGGATCAATTTGGAGGAGCTAGCTAGCAAGAAGAACCATCCCCTTTTGAAGCTTTTTATTAGAATTTTAACATATAGGTAACTTCCTATTCCTTCCATAGATTTACGATTTCTTTACATGGATAGGAAGCCCTAGGTGCCCTCCCTCTGTTGGTATAGGCATTGTTAGGTTTTGTGCCCAATATGTGTCTGTATCGGACACGTATCAGGCCATGTTGTAGGTGTTTGAGGAAATGCCCCAAAGGGCATTTCTATTGATTTTCTGAAATATAATTGATTGGAAAAATAGGTTTTATGGTTGCTTATGGATTTCTTGTGCCTTGATGTGGTTTTCGTGTCATGTCAGGACACGGGGGACACGAGTACACTCGGGTGCACACACGTGCGCGAGCGCGGTTGGCTCCCCTGCTACCACGTGTCTCGTGCGCCCTGTACACGACACTAGGACACGCCAAAATTGGCATGGACACGGGGGCAGTGTCTGCACACACTGTCACGCCCCGCTCCCGTAGGAGCGATCGTCCTCGCTAAGGCGTGATGCCGCACGGGCCTAGGTTGCGCCCGTGCAAGGCCAAGTCCAGAAACGACCGATTTAAGCTAGGCCACAGAGTCGCACAGAGTGTCCCCATTGCAGCGGAAAGTAAATAAACACAAGTAGAAGCAAATTCGATCTCTTTATTGATATTCACGAAGGTTATAAGCGGTGCTAGGCCGATATTACAAATCGCTCAAGCTCTCTCTCTGAAACCTAAAAGGCGTGCCAAGTGGCTTACAAGATAGAATGATACATGGCGATATTCCAATACATTATGTCCCGTATATGGTGCTCCAGCTCCTTGCAATGCTCCAAGGCTCAAGAGATAGCTCCGTGCCTTAGCACGTACGAGGAAAGCTCCGCACCCGCCGACGTCTCCTGCTTCCTGCAAGCAGACTGTGGGGTTATCAGTACATTGTTATGCACTGGTGGGGAGGCTAGCTCGCCCACAACGCCATCATTACCCAACACGTTCCATTTACTTTTGTGCATCTCTATCATTCATTGTCTTTCTAATCTTGCATTAGGGTCAATTTTATGGCACATATCATGACCTATCTCGTGTTGCTGATTTCAAGTGTCGCATGGAAAATGCATGCACGACTTACCCATACTTACCGTCCGGCCTTCCCTGTCCAAAGTAAACCAAGTTAGTCAACAATTAACATGAAGTAACTTGACGTGATTCATGTAAACATTCAATGTTACGGGCGTGTCTATGTCTCGGGTTCTAGTACGTCGTGGGCATGTTCTAGTGTTACGTTTTGAGCATGTTCAGGAGGCACATTTCAAGCATGTTCGGGTTGGTATATTTCAAGCATGTTCAGGCATGTTACATTTCGAGCATGTTCAGGAGTGTTATAATTCAAGCATGTTCAGGAGACACTTCATTTAGTTAACTTAGACTACTTGTTTCAATGCAAGAACTTGCACGTGGATTGCCACCAGCATAGTCCACTTAATCTACATGCATGGGTCGCTGGCTTTACAAGCCATTTTGGACATATCACGTGGGCATTCTCACCTATCGAAGCGTGATGGCTGGTACACCTTGATAGTTTCTTGAAATGCCTGGCCTTACGTCTCTTTGAGTGGCCGAGCCCCCACTCAAAGCAGCCCGTAAGCCCCATGTCTGATTCCGCCTAAGCCGGCCACGGTATTCCCTCCCATCGCCCGTGCCGCAGAATCCTTCCTCATTACGGCCACGGTATTCCCTCCCATCGCCCGTACCGTTTGTCCACGACCATTTCGTATTTTACTTCTCATTTAACATAACGGCTGTCTTTAGCCACAATGCGTTATTGACCAGGTTGGCGTCCGTGCGACGCGGGTAGCGAGCCCCGTCGCACGTGCCCGTCATACCCGTCGCTAACGTCTTTCATGTCTTATCTTTCATGTATTCTTTCTTTCATTTCTTTCTTTCACTTGTTCGTTCGTTCATTCATTTTTATGTATTTATTCATTCGTTCATTCATTCGTTGATTCATTCATTCACGCATTACGCAACTCCCAGTGCGGGAGTCGTCTTGGCGACCCATCGGTCCCATAGCCTTTCAATGTTGCTATATTATACTCGGAACGACTATGTTGATAGTCTTCCCATTTTATTATTGTAATCCATTCATTGTTTCATTGTTGAACGCGTACGGGACTTGAACGTAAGCTTGTGCCGTAGCACGAGCGTAGAGCGCGGTACGAGAGTTCTCATATTTTCCATGTTTCTTTCCATATTCTATACAAGCATGCAAGATGGGATTATTTTCTTAGCTAGGTGCGTTGAGTCATTTATTAGCATGCGCGGGGTTATCGCCTAGCGATTCTCATGATAGTATCCGCATTGATGTGTGTCTAGGCTAAGCAAAGACGGGTTCATCGGAGCCACCCACCTTAGCGATGTTCGCATCGGCCGAGCGATACTCCGAGCGCGCCTTTGTAAGTCTAAGTCTGGATTCATCTTGACGGGCCAATACAAGCATTGCATCGATTCTTCATCCGGTCGATGCCAACTCTTCGGGTCGACGGCTCATTTGAGTCGTTGCACTTGCCGTTTGGATCGGCGTTCCGCTAGGGCGGAGCGGGTCGTTACATAATACACCACTCAAAATAAGTCTCGTCCTCGAGACTTCTTGAGTGCAGGTCATCCTATCATTCCTTAACTCG
The DNA here is from genome assembly GCA_029216955.1 of Iris pallida. NCBI lineage: Eukaryota > Viridiplantae > Streptophyta > Magnoliopsida > Asparagales > Iridaceae > Iris > Iris pallida. The sequence continues at coordinate 18,932,896 of JANAVB010025198.1, read as the reverse complement.
TGTCATCGTGTTTCTTAGACAATTTCTTCGAACGGCTCTATCGTTCGATAGAATCGAACCATACTTGATATCTTTCTAAGTTCCGTGTCGCACGTGTTTGGTCGATTTTATTGAATAGCCTTTCATTCATTTTATAGTTGATTGTACTTATTCAATTCAAGTGTTTCTTCGTCTTGGTTGCTATTTCTCTGTGTCATGGGACGGAAATATTCGCACGAGGCACATTGTAATTCGTCAAATACGAGGGTCGTAGGCTGAGGTAAACTCACTTTTATTTATCTCGGTCATCGAGATAACCCGATTCACTTCTCAAGCATTTGTGTCCACGAAATCAGTATGATTTCCTACTTAGCGGGGTCGACCAAGTCTATGTAATTTTCGTCCGATTCAAGACTAAGTATTGCACTATCCTCGAGTATATCTTCCTATCAATGGTCCAATTCGTTATACCAACTTTTATTTGCACGATATCGATTCCATATCATTTACTTGTTTAGGGCCAATCTTGTTGTCGTTCACGCACACTCCGCTTACACGTTTCTTTAATTCCAAGCCACGCTCGTACTAGTATCGATCCTTTACTTAACGCAATTTCAAAATCTTCGACACTCTCCCATTCCTCAAGTCTTGCTTGAACTCAATGTATCACTTGGCTGGATCGTGCACGCATTCCAAGCGTCCCCAAAATACATGCATTCAGCCAAGCCACATGATCTAGAAATTTGTCATTCTCACTCGAGTTGTATCGTGCATATACTCAAGCGTCCCTGAATATATGCATGTCAGCCGAATCTCGTGAGGGGTATTCCTATATTTGTGATTCACACTATCCATCCATGCCAATCCTCAAGATCAATCCTTCGATTGATAACTCATGAAACATGGCATCTTGTCTACCCGTTAGGCCATCTTTTCGAGGCTAAGTCAATGTCAGGATTGGAATCATAGTTCCCCAACAATAATGCCAACACTGACCCCAATCCTAGGATCAAACCAAAGTCGGTAGTACGGGGTTTTCTACCCAAGCTCGCGTCACTCAGATTTCTAAACATCGAGCACGATTACCTATTCGTATCAACGCATTCGTTGCGCGTATTCGAATCCATTCAAATCACCAATTCTAACCAATTCATGTATTCGATCACGAGGTCATCTAGCTCGACAATATGTTGTGCCCCAATCTCACGCGAGTCCGATTATCCACGGTGGTTCATGAATCACCATGCAACGCACCCGCGGAATAATTATTCTCATCGGAGCGTAACTCTTGTTTGAGTTTAGACTAACTCATTTTCGATACGCGGATTGGACCTACGCAATCCTCAAGCTTAATCACCAAGCACACTGAATCATTCTCAAGTCACCTTCGCAGCAAACCACAAGTCGAAGCACACAAATTGCCACGCCATACTAGTTCAATCACCCCCGCTGTATGAATCACCATACCAGCGCTCACGCGGAGTGATCGTCCTATCGGCACGACGCATATGCGAGGCTGGAGTTGCGCTCGCATAAGACAAGAATGTCGACGTTGGGGTTATCGTCGAAGCAATCCAAACATTTTATCTTCATCCAAGCCGAGATCTCTACTCGATAGTCCGACCGTCATGCGTTCAACTAGAAAATCCTCGAGCCAAGTCTATATTTTCTTCGACACGTTTCAACATCCCAAGTATAGCTTCCAACGGAACAATGACATTTGCACGATCGTCATTTGCCGAGTCAGAGTACCCCTGAGTTATCGCATATCGATCTTTGATACGCCTCAATACCATCGACAATATGCGTGACCTGACGATCTTCCCTTACAACCAATTTTGAGTCGTACATTGATGATGTTTGTCCGAGTTGGATATTCCACAATTTTATTTAATATTCAAGATCAAGTTCAACTGCTATTCCTCAAGCTAGTTTCAAGATTGTTGTTCAAACTCAAGTCACAATTCATTTGAATCAATTCGAAATCGTACGCACGATCTTCTAAGTTTCCTCGATCAAGACCATTCATTTTCATTCATCGTTCCGAACCATTTTCTAACTCGCGTTGCCCAATGACAAGTTGTCCAACGACATCTCGCTTGGGACTTTTAAAGTCACGACCAACTAAGTGTGACACATTCTACGGCTTTGCGCGATCGCATCGCTTGCCGACATACTCGTACGATCCGTAAATCCTTTAGTCTCGCTCGAACAATTTCTATAACGTCCATACACCATTCAGGGTTCGAGCCACTCGACTAATCGTCGACACTTATTCTTATTCTTCTCCGAACCTATCACATACACCACTCGGATTCAAGTCATACAATCTAGTCCTCAATCACGTTCGCGTCATGCGCTAAAACATCCTTCAGATTCGTTCGACGAATCTCTAGCGTAATCGCTCACGTCGCCTCGACGTACTAAGTCATTCGTACTAATCCTCAAAATCCAAGCCAATCTTTCCGGCTACGCCTAAGCATTAACTCGATAGCGTTCCTATCGATATACACTCTAAGTGTATCTCCATTCCTGACCGAGCGGTACTTGATATCGCTCGCAACTCGATTGCACCAGAAGTCGGGGTGCGCGACACGCGGACTAAGTTGTGCCGCATAACCATCCCGTACGGACTATATTCAAGTTTGTATGCTCACTTGTTAGGTCGATGCAAGACTAGTCAGACATGCACGCGACATGTTAACTTAGCATATGTTCTCTATCGAGTCAAGTTTAACATCGTTCGACATTGTTAGCGAAAAGTTATTCAAGCACGTCTTGCGTTTGCTAACTTCTAGCATTTTAGTTTTTCTTCGACTCAAGTCTGTCGTGGTTTGGCACAAAGGCCTTCGCCTATCGATCCCGTTCAACCGAGTACTTGTACGAGCTTTTAAAAATATTAGACTTATTGTATGGAACATCCCAAGGTACAATAAGAGAGAGCGTACCCATCTTTTGTTTCCAACCGAGCTTTCAAAACTGAGAGAATCGAAATGAAGTCCAAGGACGTAAAGCCGTGCTCTGATACCAATATGTCACGTTCCGCTTCCGTAGGAGCGATCGTCCTCGCTAAGGCGTGATGCCGCACGGGCCTAGGTTGCACCCGTACAAGGCCAAGTCCAGAAACGACCGATTTGAGCTAGGCCACAGAGTCACACAGAGTGTCCCCATTGCAGCGGAAAGTAAATAAACACAAGTAGAAGCAAATTCGATCTCTTTATTGATATTCACGAAGGTTACAAGCGGCGCTAGGCCGATATTACAAATCGCTCAAGCTCTCTCTCTGAAACCTAAAAGGCGTGCCAAGTGGCTTACAAGATGGAATGATACATGGCGATGTTCCAATACATTATGTCCCGTATATGGTGCTCCAGCTCCTTGCAACGCTCCAAGGCTCAAGAGATAGCTCCGCGCCTTAGTACGTACGAGGAAAGCTCCGCACCCGCCGACGTCTCCTGCTTCCTGCAAGCAGACTGTGGGGTTATCAGTACATTGTTATGCACTGGTGGGGAGGCTAGCTCGCCCACAACGCCATCATTACCCAACACGTTCCATTTACTTTTGTGCATCTCAATCATTCATTGTCATTCTAATCTTGCCTTAGGGTCAATTTCATGGCACATATCATGACCTATCTCGTGTTGCTGATTTCAAGTGTCGCATGGAAAATGCATGCACGACTTACCCATACTTACCGTCCGGCCTTCCCTGTCTAAAGTAAACCAAGTTAGTCAACAATTAACATGAAGTAACTTGACGTGATTCATGTAAACATTCAATGTTACGGGCGTGTCTATGTCTCGGGTTCTAGCACGTCGTGGGCATGTTCTAGTGTTACGTTTCGAGCATGTTCAGGAGGCACATTTCAAGCATGTTCGGGGTGGTATATTTCAAGCATGTTCAGGCATGTTACATTTCGAGCATGTTCAGGAGTGTTATAATTCGAGCATGTTCAGGAGACACTTCATTTAGTTAACTTAGACTACTTGTTGTAATACAAGAACTTGCACGTGGATTGCCACCAGCATAGTCCACTTAATCTACATGCATGGGTTGCTAGCTTTACAAGCCATTTTGGACATATCACGTGGGCATTCTTACCTATCGAAGCATGATGGCTGGTACACCTTGATAGTTTCTTGAAATGCCTGGCCTTACGTCTCTTTGAGTGGCCGAGCCCCCACTCAAAGCAGCCCGTAAGCCCCATGTCTGATTCCGCCTAGGCCGGCCACGGTATTCCCTCCCATCGCCCGTGCCTCAGAATCCTTCCTCATGACGGCCACGGTATTTCCCCCCATCGCCCGTGCCGTTTGTCTACGACCGTTTCGTATTTTACTTGTCATTTAACATAACGGCTGTCTTTAGCCACAATGCGTTATTGACCAGGTTGGCGTCCGTGCGACGCGGGTAGCGAGCCCCGTCGCACGTGCCCGTCACACCTGTCGCTAACGTCTTTCATGTCTTATCTTTCATGTATTTTTTCTTTCATTTCTTTCTTTCACTTGTTCGTTTGTTCATTCATTTTCACGTATTTATTCATTCGTTCATTCATTCGTTGATTCATTCATTTACGCATTACGCAACTCCCAGTGCGGGAGTCGCCTTGGCGACCCATCGGTCCCATAGCCTTTCAATGTTGATATACTATACTCGGAATGACTATGTTGATAGTCTTCCCATTTCATTGTTGTAATCCATTCATTGTTTCATTGTTGAACGCGTACGGGACTTGAACGTAAGCTTGTGCCGTAGCACGAGCGTAGAGCGCGGTGCGAGAGTTCTCATATTTTCCATGTTTCTTTCCATATTCTATACAAGCATGCAAGATGGGATTATTCCCTTAGCTAGGTGCGTTGAGTCATTTATTAGCATGCGCGGGGTTATCGCCTAGCGATTCTCATGATAGTGTCCGCATTGATGTGTGTCTAGGCTAAGCAAAGACGGGTTCATCGGAGCCACCCACCTTAGCAATGTTCGCATCGGCCGAGCGATACTCCGAGCGCGCCTTTGAAAGTCTAAGTCTGGATTCATCTTGACGGGCCAATGCAAGCATTTCATCGATTCTTCATCCGGTCGATGCCAACTCTTCGGGTCGACGGCTCGTTTGAGTCGTTGCACTTGTCGTTTGGATCGGCGTTCCGCTAGGGCGGAGCGGGTCGTTATACACACTCCCCCAAAGTTTCAGGACACCACGTTTTGTGTCGGACACGTAATTGGACCCGCACGGGGTTTACAATAACACAGTTCACGTGATTTTTGGGCACTGATACGGCCTTCGTGTCGTGTCTAGACACAGCGTGGACACCTCGTGTTGACACGAGGGTGTAGTCCTAGTGTGGGCGTACACGTGTGCACACCCACGTGTTGTGTCGTGTCGTGTGTCGTGTTCTACAAACACGTGCACGCGTGCACGACACTGCTTCACTGTGTTTAATTCCTGTTACTTTTCCAGTGTTTAAATCCTAGTTTAAATAGTTTAAATTATGTTTTAATTTGCTAATTAAGATGCTAAATATGTTGTTTAATCGCTATTACATTAGGTTATATATTAATCTAGGTTTTAATGAGGATGTTGGTTCGAATTGGGTTGAAATGGTGTTTTTTACTGATACATCTCTGATACATTGGTTCCAGCATTCCCTAAACCATTATTTCCCAGTTTAAGTTTTGTTTGTACTGATTAATTACTTCTTCATTAATGTTAGTTTATATTAGTACAATGTTTACATTCGAATTGGCTCGAGAGTGTGAGAATGAGTTTTGGCAATTGGGTTGGTCTTCGAAAATCTGATATCTGTTCTAATAACTAGTTTATTTCAATTCCTAACTCTTAAACCTCTGTTTTCTTATTGTTTTTACTGAATTATGATCCCCACATATTTGATTGTTTATGTTAGCTTAATATTTCCATTCAGTTGGTTTTATGGTATTGAAAATGGGATCTTGGTTTTGGATGGTTTTGATGTGTTGACACTCGAAGTGTGTTGACTGATACTTAGATACTGTACAGTCCAATTTTCTGAGATTAAATGGGTTATTTGATTTTAGATGTTAAATTTGAATGTTAATCTATGATGTATATATGTATATATAGTTTCAATGATTTCAAGTCTTGTTTGAGTTTGGATTCAAATTCATGTTGACTGGTACATGGTATTGATTCACTGTTATTCAATATCAACTGACACTAGAATCCTTAACTGAGATTGATTCCATTCCTCTCCTTAAACATTTGATTGAATGATAAATTCTCACATTTGTATTAACATTGTTTGGTGGCTGAATTAGAATTGAAATTTATTAAATGTCACATTGACCTGAGAACCACATTGGATCCAAGACACACATATTACATTGGTTGTTGTTTGATTTAATGAATGTTTGATTCTAAATTCCTGTCAAATCTGGAATTGGTTTTCTCTCCTATAAACTAACTCAAATTATGTTGGGGTTGAGGATGATGATTGCCATTAGGTTCTCCAGGAATTCCTATTCCCTGAGATGTATTCAGTTCCTACAATCACTGATTCCAGTTTTACTTCTATATATACATCACTGTTTGATTCTTATTTAGACCTGAAATTTATTCCAGTTTGTTATTAACTGAGTTGAATGGCTAAATTCTTGATATCTGAGATTCTTTGTAAACTTGGGTTCTTTTCTAAACCTGAGATGGTATCAAAATGTTGAACCTGGGAACACTCTGTTACCTCATTGTACTTGTTCACTCACTGAAACCTGATCACTCACACACACATGCATGCCACTTGACACCTTGTTTTCACAGCCCCTTAACCTTGCCCTGTCCAGTTTTTACCTTGCCACTTCACAACCTGTTTTTACTTGCTCACAGTTTATTTCTTACTGCTCACTTTGACACACACTCTTGATGCACCTACATACACACTCTCACTAGCTCTCACACACACTGTTTTTCCCCTACTGCCTACTGTACACTATGCAAATACACACACACACACACACACACATTCTTGACACCTAGTCTTCTATCTCTCTATATCTCTGTACATATAATGTAATGTATATGTATATGTATGTATCTATATATATGTTTTCATGCCCCGATTCGTAGAGTCAATTATTCATATATATCTCTTGGAGTCGATCGTCCTCGCCTGGGCATGATGCCGTATAAGTCTGGTATTGTACTTGTACAAGGCAAAGAGGGTACTCATTTGATTATCTTCAAATAGGAACACATCGCAGCGGCAGAAGCAGATAAATTGAAGTTAACGAGGCCAGTTCTTTCTCATTGAATAGAAATGCATCACTTCTTTAAAGCAGCGGAGATAAAAGGATAACTTGAAGCCACACAGAGATATAAAGAACTTGATTCTCTTTATTGATAATTGAAGAAGAGTACAAGACTTGTATTGAAATACAATGCTTACAACCAATCTCACTTTAAATTGAAAACCAACAAAACGATGCTATACAGCTTACATTTGATACATTGGATACACTGGATTACAACTCGATATACCGACTTGGCTTACAACTCATTGGTACAACTGATTACACTGTTCCATACATTATGCCCTTTATAAACAGAAGACATCATCTTGTACAAGGAGAGCTTCTGTATGCCCAACAAATCTTCGATGCCGCGGGACCATCAAGCCAATCTTCGTATGCAAAACATCCCAAGCACGAGCACCTGTCCACAAAATGTGGGTCAGCACATCATCTATGTACTGGCGAGCAGAATCCAACCCACTCGCTTAAGCCAACAATTAAGTAATCATTTAAGCCGCATTTATTAACATGATCTTTCTATTTGGGCCTAGCATCAGTTTACAGTTCATGGGAAATAATCATAGTGAAGCATGTAAACATATTCTTAGCAATATTCATGTGGACATATCATTATAGCATTCTTGGTGTTATCATGCAAAGGCATCATTGAGGCATCGTTAATATTAACATCTTAAGCATGTTATGGCAATTCTCATTTCTAGCATCACTTAGCATGTATGTCTTATTTGAGCAACATTTATAGCAAGGCATCTTTCTAGCATACTGAACTTAACAAGTTAAGCAGGTTCTCATATTGCAAGGCTATACATAGTATCATGCACGTTAAGCACGCAGGTTAAACCAACATATATTGAGTATATCACTTTTAAGTAATTTCTTACCAATAGCTACTCCCTCATACCTGCATTGAATACATGTTAACTGTTAAACTTACTCTGCCTGCACAAAACATTCATTAGCGTGCATCCTTACAACATGATCATTGGTGATAGTGCACCATTTTCAGACATTGCCATATAGGACTTCGAAAGGTAATCGATGCGCCATTCCACCAGGTTGCGAGCCCGAATGGAATGTCCCGATACCACGTACCCTTAAAGTACGTTTACACTTCCCCCATGGTCGGACCGGTCCCCCTAACGTCCCGGGGTACCGTCCGAGGAAGCAGTCACCCCCTTGTATACAAGTTGTCGCTGACCATGCGAATGCGTGTCCGACTCGATCGTGATCACAAAACACATGGTGAAATATTGAAATAAGTAAAGGCAACGGTTGCATCATTCAACTCATCTATGTCGTTTTTAATGACTCATCGTTTCCAACATTTCCGTCATTTTACTTGGTGATCTCGACGATCCCAAGCCTCATCATTTCTCATTCATCGCTTCATTGCAACATTTCTCATTATGTTCCTTTTTAAGGAGGAACAACAGCATTCGTTCATTTCAAAGGGACCTGTGGCATTTCATTTATTTCATAGGGACAATAGCATATTCAATTCTTTTCTCATGTATTATTCATGCAGCATCTCATTATTCAAGTGATTTATTCATTTCATTGCTTATATGAAAACAGGCAACAGCAACAGTTAGGCAGAAGATACATAATTCTATTATTCCATTTGGATCATTGGGTCGATAGCATATTCAGTTCTCTTCTTATTCTATCATTCACAAGGCATCTCATTTATTTCAGTAGCGTTAGATATAAGGGACAATGTTATCAATTCATTCTCAGGCATCAAGTCACATTACCAGCTCAATATTATTTGTTCAGCAGTTCAATATTCATGAGTTGTACATTTCAATAATTTCCAGCATATGCATCTCTATCGATTTAGCCACTAAAGCATCGCATCACAATTATTCAACAATCAAGGTAGGAACATTAGGGACATATTCATAGCATCACGTTATTCTATTTATTAAACATGCTGGAATAAGGAGGAAGGAGGACAGTTTCACTTGCCTTACATAACGGTCTTCCTGCTCCAATCCTGCTAAGCGTAGCTCCACCAGCGAGCCACGTTCCAATACCCATCCCGTCTAGCCAGCTAAGAGAGACTGTATTAGTCTCAATTCTCCTGATTTCCAACATAAGTCACGGTCCAACATTCTGATCCCATCCAACAAGCCAACCAAATGCCTCGTGCGGAGCGGGGCATTACATAATTTACCACTCAGAAAAAGTTTCGTCCTCGAAACTTAAGGAAACAACTCACCTACTAGATTTACTTAGTCACCACGAGTTATTCATTCAGCTTTAATTCAATATTCATTTCAGCACACTCGGTCATCTCAAAATAGCTATCCAACTGTATCATTTAAATCTACCAACGATTCGATCTGTCTATCTCTTTTTCAATTACTTGTAACTTTCTAATGATTCACCAATATTTTCTTTTATTTCTATCTTGGTCGCAACATATCACTTCGTTTGGATCCATGCACATATTTCAGGCGTCCCCAAAACATATGCATTTCAGCCAAAGTCCGTACTAGTGCGATAAATTCCTCCCACAATGTTATCTCAGTCGCAACCTATCACTTCGGCTAGATCCATACACATATTTTAGGCGTCCCCAAAAAATATATACTTCTGCCAACTTCCATGTTAGTGCGATTCGATCAGCCATAATATAAATCTCTTTTCCAAATCCGACTTAGCATCCTCTCAATTAACTTATCACTTTATTCACTTTTTTTTTTTGCCAAAATCACTATCTTCCAGGCTACAACACTTAACATCAGGGATAACTCAGGTAAGCTCTCTATTCAAGCAAAATATTCTTATTATTCGGTCAAGGGTCCAGCTTAGAGCCCATCATATCAAGAATTCATCACATGCAATCACATTCCTTCCCAAATCCAACAATATTTCTTACCGAGACAATTCATCCTTTATAAAGATTCAATCTGACGTCACCCACTATCGATTACCCGAACCAGGGTATAATTCTATGCAGCAGTCAAGGTTAACCCAGCTACCCGACTATAGATACCGATCCAACATTCTCATCATGAATAGTCAATTCCATTCCATAGAAAAATTCACTACTCTATACATACAACTCAAGTCTCATCCCACGATTCCATTTCCCACTATAGGCCGACACATAATCCTCAAGGGTCAAACATCACTAAGGTTCATATTGAAGCATATACACAACATACCATCTTTAGGTCATACACATCACCATCTCTCATTCAATACCAATGGCCATCCTACGGTCGCCAATGGTCACCCTATTAATCGATCAAGTCTCTATGGTTAGCTATACCGACAGCTAAACCTAAACATTTTGGTGACTCCCCTAGAGTGGACGGCTACTAGGGATCATACAAATTGCTTATTCTTAAGCCACCAGGCAACCGACAGTTCTAAGAAACTCTACCCAAACCTATGGGTGTCAACTCGGTCTGAATACTAATCACCATTGTCGGCTATGCCAACAATTGGTTATGCAGCCCATGGTCGCTAGGGTCAAGTCTATCTATTCAGGGTCTTCCTCAAGGAAATAATTTCCACAGAGGCTCATTCTAGACTTATCCAACGATCGACTAAGATCGATCTATCAACATTACGGTCAATTTCCAACCCGACATATGATTCACATCATTCTAATTATCCATCAAGTAAATTTCCAATATTCCATTTTCTATTTCCAATCCTTCGTGCACACACGAACCCATAAGCCAAGGCTAACTATTCAAGGGTCATCGATTTCGATAGTCTTAACACAACTATGGGATTATACTATTCGATCTGTATGACAGAGTCATACCACCAAGTCACAAGCCAACAATCTATATCCCAACCAACAATCACCTATACCGACATTGTCCAACACGTTTGCAATTTCTTGTTCCCATTCATTCCTCAATCATTAACTATCTTATGGGCATTCTTAAATATCATGGAGCAAGGGTCGAGTAGTTCATCCCATTCAATCCGACAATTTATGTATCACTTAACCATCCTCTAGGCAACAACAGTATTCAGAGTCACTACTAGTTATTTTTCTAGTACGATTCAATTCCTCAGCATACATGCACATATGCAACGAATATCCTTTGGTGATCAAGATGGATTAACATCTATTACACCTTAGGGTCAAGGCACAGCTCTCTAATATTCTTTGGTTCATCGACATATTCCCAAAACTTTTAGCTTAGCAACCAATTTTGTATTAGCCACATTTAATTTTGCATCCAACCAACCGAAGTCAACATTTAGATGTTCTAAGCCACAACATTCTCTAGCCAAATCCCTTTATCCATCGCATACTATCTGTCTTACTAGTCTGAGTCATCACTCGACTAAATAGTTTCTAACCAAGCCACCGGTTACAATTTCCGACAATCTCGCTATCCTACATAATATCACCGTCAAGGGACACTCGAGCCATCTAACAATAATACATAACTCCCAGCTAAGTCTCGGCACTACCCAGTACCCACAGATAGTCTCATAGCTATCATATAGAAAGGGTCAACATACATCTCGTTCTGATGTGGTAGAGGCAATATACCACTCAGAAACGAAGCCATCCTTAAACAATACCAACTCAATCTATTGCGAACATTCGTGAACTATAATGATCACAACACTTAGCCAACATCTCGGGGTCTCAATATTATAAGCCAACATTCTTAGGGTCTTAAAGCACTAGCGAGCACATATGAGTCAACTCACTAGTTCTGCTGAACTCATCCATCAATTATTCATACCCAAATCTTTCCCAACGTCACATTCAATTCTCAACTTGTTACAGCATACATAGCCACTCTCTATTTCCACATTCTGAACGGTATTCATAATATAGCATACTATGGCATCGAGTCATTGTTGGGTTATTTGTATCCAAACCAACAACAATCATTCATTCAGGGGCATCACAATGTATATAGGCTTATTGTATGGAACATCCAGTGAGCAGCCAAGAGGGTCAACGATCTTTCAGACATGAACAATATAGGATGATTACAGAATGACAACAGCATAATCGCGGAAGCAATCTTGGACTTAATCGCGGAAGCAACGTTGAGTGATCGCGGAAGCAACTTTGGTTAATCGTCGATGCAACTTTGATTTGAAACGAATCAAAGAAGAGACCAAGGACGTAAAGTCGTGCTCTGATACCATTCTGTCACGCCCCGATTCGTAGAGTCAATTATTCATATATATACCTCTTGGAATCGGTCGTCCTCGCCTGGGCGTGATGCCGTACAAGTCTGGTATTGTACATGTACAAGGCAAATAGGGTACTCATTTGATTATCTTCAAATAGGAACACATCGCAGCGGCAAAAGCAGATAAATTGAAGTTAACGAGGACAGTTCTTTCTCATTGAATAGAAATACATCACTTCTTTAAAGCAGCGGAGATAAAATGATAACTTGAAGCCACACAGAGATATAAAGAACTTGATTCTCTTTATTGATAATTGAAGAAGAGTACAAGACTTGTATTGAAGTACAATGCTTACAACCAATCTCACTTTACATTGAAAACCAACAAAACGATGCTATACAGCTTACATTTGATACATTGGATACACTGGATTACAACTTGATATACCGACTTGGCTTACAACTCATTGGTACAACTGATTACACTGTTCCATACATTATGCCCTTTATAAACAGAAGACATCATCTTATACAAGGAGAGCTTCTGTATGCCCAATAAATCTTCGATGTCGCGGGACCATCAAGCCAATCTTCGTGTGTAGAACATCCCAAGCACGAGCACCTGCCCACAAAATATGGGTCAGCACATCATCTATGTACTGGCGAGTAGAATCCAACCCACTCGCTTAAGCCAACAATTAAGTAATCATTTAAGCAGCATTTATTAACACGATCTTTCTATTTGGGCCTATCATCAGTTTACAGTTCATGGACAATAATCATAGTGAAGCATGTAAACATATTCTTAGCAATATTCATGTGGACATATCATTATAGCATTCTTGGTGTTATCATGCAAAGGCATCATTGAGGCATCGTTAATATTAACATCTTAAGCATGTTATGGCAATTCTCATTTCTAGCATCACTTAGCATGTATGTCTTGTTTGAGCAACATTTATAGCAAGGCATCTTTCTAGCATACTGAACTTAACAAGTTAAGCAAGTTCTCATATTGCAAGGCTATACATAGTATCATGCACGTTAAGCACGCAGGGTAAACCAACACATATTGAGTATATCACTTTTAAGTGATTTCTTACCAATAGCTACTCCCTCTTACCTGCATCGAATACAGGTTAACTGTTACACTTACTCTGTCTGCACAAAACATTCATTAGCGTGCGTCCTTACAACATGATCATTGGTGATAGTGCACCATTTTCAGACATTGCCATATAGGACTTCGAAAGGTAATCGATGCGCCATTCCACCAGGTTGCGAGCCCGAATGGAATGTTCCGATACCACGTACCCTTAAAGTACGTTTACACTTTCCCCATGGTCGGACCGGTCCCCCTAACGTCCCGGGGTACCGTCCGAGGAAGCAGTCACCCCCTTGTATACAAGTTGTCGCTGACTATGCGAATGCGTGTCCGACTCGATCGTGATCACAAAACATATGGTGAAATATTAAATTAAGTAAAGGCAACGGTTGCATTATTCAACTCATCCATGTCGTTTTCAACGACTCATCGTTTCCAACATTTTCGTCATTTTACTTGGTGATCTCGACGATCCCAAGCCTCATCATTTCTCATTCATTGCTTCATTGCAACATTTCTTATTATGTTCCTTTTTAAGGAGGAACAACAGCATTCGTTCATTTCAGAGGGACCTGTAGCATTTCATTTATTTCATAGGGATAATAGCATATTCAATTCTTTTCTCATGTATTATTCATGCAGCATCTCATTATTCAAGTGATTCATTCATTTCATTGCTTATATGAAAACAGGCAACAGCAACAGTTAGGCAGAAGATACATAATTCTATTATTCCATTTGGATCATTGGGTCGATAGCATATTCAGTTCTCTTCTTATTCTATCATTCACAAGGTATCTCATTTATTTCAGCAGCGTTAGATATAAGGGACAATGTTATCAATTCATTCTCAGGCACCAAGTCACATTAGCAGCTCAATATTGTTTGTTCAGCAGTTCAATATTCATGAGTTGTACATTTCAATAATTTCCAGCATATGCATCTCTATCGATTTAGCCACTAAAGCATCGCATCACAATTATTCAACAATCAAGGTAGGAACATTAGGGACATATTCATAACATCACGTTATTCCATTTATTAAATATGCAAGAATAAGGAGAAAGGAGGACAGTTCCACTTGCCTTACATAACGGTCTTCCTGCTCCAATCCTGCTAAGCGTAGCTCCACCAGCGAGCCACGTTCCAATACCCATCCCGTCTAGCCAGCTAAGAGAGACTGTATCAGTCTCAATTCTCCTGATTCCCAACATAAGTCCCGGTCCAACATTCTGATCCCATCCAACAAGCCAACCAAATGCCTCGTGCGGAGCGGGGCATTACATATGTATATATGTAATGTGTTGTATTATGCATAAATATCTAATGTATGCCCTATATACAATATGTGTATATATATATATGTTTAAGTTTGAATGTAAATAGCTTGTGTTGGTCTTGTGGTATGTAAATATTTAATATAGGCTAGCATGGTTTAGATATAAGTCTTGATAGACTATTATAGGCTTGTTAGGGTTTAGCAAGATTGTTAAACCTAGTTTAGGCTAAACTAGTCTTGTTAGACCTAGTATAACCTATTTAGACGAGTGTAACCTTGATTAGACCTAGAATGGATAGCTTGACCTAGTTTGACTTTTAGGGTTGATCAGAGTTGACCAAGAGTTGACTTTGGTCTAGATTGACCTAGATTCATGTAGAACGCATTGTAGTGCATCTTGTTACCATTCTGGACTTGTTGTGACTTGTGTTTCTCTAACTAGGAGTCAGGTGCCTCATCTCGGATAGTACATTACTTCAGACATTCAGATACCAGGCGAGTACATTCTCTGATCATTTCATAACTTGCTTAGAATTATATTCCTTCTCTAGTTTACCGTATTTGATGTTGTCACGATATTATCACGGAATTGTACTATATGGATCCTTGCTTGAGATGTTATCCCCCTCGGGAGCATCGGATACATTGTGTCATGTGTTTCATGTACATCGTGTATTCCTCGCTCTCATGTTATCCATGTTTATCATGTGCTTCATGCTCGTTCGTGCTTGCTTATGTACTCTCATGTGCTATCATGATCGGTCGTGTTTCTCGTGAATCTCATGTATAACCTATACTTCATGTGCACCCTTCGTAGGCCTTCATATGGAATTCATGTGCACTCAGTTCTCTGAGCCCTCGTGAATACTTCATGTACACCCATCTATGGGCTCTATGTGAAAATCATGTACGTAACATAACCTGTCTGGATCCTTGTGTATTGATTGGGGTTGGGGGAGTATAAATAGTCATGTGAACAATTCCAAAGTAGAATAGCCATGTACACCTCTTTAGTATAGCCATGTGCAAATCAAACCGTTCACATGTCGACTTTGTACTCTAAATCACTAGTCACTGGTAGCTCTCTACTTATAGTAGATATTTCTATTACAGTTCTCTTCCTGCTTATATCATGTATTTTCCTTCAGTTTCATGTATCGTACTCTCTTGCATGTTTATATTCTCTAACCTGTTATGATCTGCGTGAGATGTATTGTGCTCGCTCCCGTTCTGACTGGACCTGTTGAAAATTTTACAGAGGATGATGAGGAACCCTGCACCCTTACTTTGGAGCTTGCCTAGATGACACTCGCTACCTGGACCCTTGGGGAGGTTCAGGCAGCTGCTGAGGACGATACCCTGCTTAGTATAGATAGCTTAGACTGTTTCCCTTTTATGTTTAGTTGTTGTTCTTGATTCAGAGGTTGTATATTTTTAGAGATGTTGAGATTGTTATTCATTTCTGTTGTACCTCAGTTGAGGATTTTTTTATCTATTTTATCGTGCCATATTCTATTCTTATCTATTTTATCGTGCTATATTCTATCTCTAGATTGTGATTGATTTGTACCTCTGTATTGGCCTCCGTATGGAGAGTATTTCATGTTAGTTAGTTATAGTTCATGACCAAGAACAGCGTTCTACCGTCGACACTGCGGTGTAGGCTGGGCGCTGTTACGTACTCGTACCCTCACGGTGGGTGCGGGTCGTGACACGAGGTATGTGGAACCCTCGTATGTATACATAAGTTGTGAAATGTAGAAAGCCATCAAACTAATCTCATCCACAAATAAATATATCATAAAATCACCTTTACAAATGTTATTTGTACAAATGTTGGGCGGAGACAAATCCACTACCAACTAAAAAGAAAGAAATCATAGCAACGATGGAAGAGTCGAGCGAAGCGAAAGACGATCCAAGAGCTAGCATCGCGAAGGTAGATTGTAAACTATGGCCTTGGCTAGAGCACCTGCGAAAATCATAAAACACACCTGGAGAAATCACAAGGTCCTCAGAGGGACTGTAACTCCTCTTTTCGGAAATTTTTAAAATATTTTTTATTATTTATTTGATTTAAATGGTGATTTTTAGATTTTTATAAATAATTATTCAGTTAATTATTACGGTAGATGAGTTTAGCCATAGTTGAGTTTTGAAGTACAAGGTGATTAGAAATCGTGGCACAGATAGTGCAATGGCGTGCTTTGACTAGTATATTAGCCCTGGTAGGGAAGGCCGAGCTATAGTGACATCCTAACTAGGAAAACTAGGCCAAGTTATGACTTAATCCTTACTGAAGTTTTTATTAATTATTTAATTATATTATTGAGTTTTAGGAAACCCGGTTGTACTAAACCTGTCCAGATTGGGCCCAAGTCAAATCCAAGCCCATGTAGGCATGTCGTGGGACCAAATACGGCCTTGTAGATATGTTTGGTAAATGCAAATATTTGTGTATATTTATTTTTAGGAATTAGCAATTATTTTTAAATATTCGTTATAGGTAGATTATAGGTATTATTATTATTAAATAATATTTTACAAAATTTGTATGATCTTCCGGAGCCAGATAAGTAGTGTGCATGTTATATCCATCAGAAGCGACTTTTAGGCTATTTTAATTGTTATTTGGATTTTTATTATCATTAATATTACTTTGTTGTTATTAAATGATAACGATTTATATTTATTAAATTATTTATTATATAAATTATGTTATATATGTATTATTCATTTTGTGTGTATTTATTTCGTGTACTTAAGTAAATAAATGGTTAGTATTTCATAAGTAAGATATATAAATATGCTAATAAGTCTATATATATATATATATATATATATATATATACACGCTTATACATAACATAACATGTTATGTATAAGCGTATATATGTATGTGTAACATGTTATGTTATGTATAAGCGTGTATATATATATATATATATATATATATATATATATATATATATATATATATATATTTATATATATATATATACATATATATATATATATATATATATATATATATGTATATCCTTTTATAAAAAAAAATTATATCCTTTTATAACTATTTACTATTGCTTCACTTTCATATTGATGTTCCATTTTTTTAATTGATTAAGCACATCAGAAATTATTAAATTTTGAAGAGATTTGTCCTTTTATGTTTTTATTTTAGGTAAGTATATTTTATAGTTTGCTCTAGATTAATTGTGAGAATTCTTCAAAGTTCACAAAAAACCATCAAAAACAAAGTATTAGAACAATTTTTGGGATCCAAATTAGAAGGCTGTTGTTGAACCAACCAGTAGGCATTTTCAAAAACAAACCAAATACAGACCTAGACAACCTATAGGGCTTCACAACCCAATTTACAGAATCTGATTTCATCGACTACGTGTCGAGAAATCGTATTTCGAAGTTTAGCAAAAATCTGTTTTCAAAACAATAGAAATATTGTAAAATCCTTCGATACGACGTGCGTCCTGCCAAACCGGGCAACGTGGTCACGAACTGAAAGCATCAAAATGTGCGTATCGGCTTCGTGGACGTTTGGGCTTTGACGGAATTTAAATTGGTCGCATGTGCGCGACGAATTTGATACGAATCCGTCAAAATTTACCGTATCGGCCACTGTTCCAATTTTTTAATTACTTTGTGCACGTTTGTTAGATCGAGACAAAACTTATGCCAACTAGACCGTATCATTATTCTGATCCTGTATGCCAAGTTTGGTCTGATTCTGAGATAGTTGATCGGATCACCATTTTGTGGGCCCCACGATCCGATTCAACAGGCAATTTTGTGTATGGCCCACCGGAATCCAAAACTGGACATATCATTGGGTTCATATCATCAAAATAAATATGTAGACATATAGTTTGACGACTATAGAGACCATTGACTCTGGCACGCTTTTCGGTACAAAGCGGGTCCAACGACGGACACCGTTTTGGTCCGAAATGACCGTTTTGCTCATGTGTCCAGAATTGGACTTAAGGACAGGCAAAACTAGATAATTTGACTATTCTGAGAACGTTGGTAATGTTTATTTTAGCTTTCGGAGACAGTTGTGATGATTTGGACTTTATGGCTTAGAAGTTGACTATATTTTATTGGATCTGCGTGCAACCTCCAGGCAAGATACCTTGCCTCCCTCTACAGTTTAATTTCATGCTTATAATTTTTCCTGTGATTATTTGGTTATTATTTGGTTACTCTAGTTCTATGGATTTATATGTTATTATCAGTTCTCTAGTCGACTTGGTTTATATATGTTCTTGATACCTTGTTCACTAGTTCTTTGACTTGCCTGTATAACATCTTCATGACTTGATAGTGTATATATGCCAGGCATGTTCACCTTATGAGTTCATATTAGAGTTGTCCTTACCTGGGTCTTTAGTAAGTTGTACCTTGTCGTTACTTGTACCTCGACTGGTTCGTGTTATAGAACGAATACGTGTAATTGAACTGCTAAATCCTTGTTATTGTTTCCTTGGCACCAGATAGTCCACTCGGGACAAAGGTGTTTGTCTTGATCAGTTGCACCATAGAGTCCACACTCGGGACGAGAGTGTTTGTTGTGTTCATTGGCACCAGAGAGTCCACACTCGGGACAAGGGTTGACCATTTGCACTAGAGAGTCCACACTCGGGACGAGGGTGTTTGTCTTGATCTGTTTACATCCATGAGTCCACACTCGGGACGAGGATGTTTACTTGCACCAGAGAGTCCACATTCGGGACGAGGGTGCCTTGCCGTGAACAAACCAGAGAGTCCACACTCGGGACGATGGTTAGTGATTAGTTCAAACCTGCGAGTCCACTCGGGGCGAGGGTTTGATATTCCATTGATCTCGTGTTCACTTGTTCTTCCAGGAGTTTAGTTACATGTAGTTGTTCTTGTATTCCAGTTTATAGTCACCTGTCAGTAGTTACTTGTCGTTAGTCACTTGTTAGCAGTTTGGTTATAGTCACTTGCCATGTTAGTGTTGTTCCTTGTTTATATCCTATTTATATTATCATGCATAATTAAACTGCTAGATAGGCATATTTTTATTTATCTTGCTATGTCCTCTGAGGACCTGATGATCTCTTCAGGTTTGTGATTGCGTGGAGTTAGTTAAAAGTTCTGGATCGCGGATGATTATGACACTTGTGGGTTTCAGATGATTACAATATTGCTTGTGAGATTCAGGTATTTTTCAGTGATATTACATTGTTATCCTCTCGTGCTTTTCTTTCATTATCATGAGATACCCTGTTTATTGATTCAGTTTGTAGACTCCTATTATATTCTTTGAGTCTTATCAGACATATATGCTAGTGGGCTGCAGACCACGACACATAGTGTTCATTCATATTTTGTACACTTATTGTGGATTTGAGATATAGATTTATTTTACCATGATTTGGCAGTATACCATAGCCTTGATAGTGTTTACATACTCGAGAAGGGCTAGAGTCCGCTCGATACGTAGCTGGCTTGCTCATGCTTTCGTATCCGAAAAGCGGGTACGGATCGTGACATGGACGTAACAAGATACAGGAAGAATATGCCATTATAACTGCAATTGTAAACACTATAATACTACAACACAATTGGGTTCCTAACCGTCTAAGTGATATGCACTTTACGTAGGGGCTGTAGGATCAGCAGAGTAAATAAAGAGTGGAAGCAAGTAGCGCTCATCTGAGTCGCTATCGTCCCCGCGGCAGTAAGTAGCGTTCATCCGAATCGCTATCGGCGTGTGTGTAAAATTAAATGTAGCCCCTACGCTAATAGTTGTCCTCTCCCCCCAATAATACTATACATGTGTCGTAACCACGACGTACCAATACATATCGCTTCCACAACACTGTTTTATACCTAATAGATGTCAAGTCTTCTAACATGCATCTATTGACAGTTATTTCTAACGCATGCGCACGGGAGATCAGCCAACACGCAAGTGACCTCTATATGTTACTCATAACTTACACATAACTCGTGTACAATCATGACAAGTTAACGAGACACACTAAATTGATGGCAGTCCCTTAACTCTAGGTCCACATGCAAGAAGAAAATAATTAACTAGAAATAAAAGTGCAGTGATATATAATAACTGAATATTAAAATGCAACTAAATGTAAGCAGTAAAGATGGCAAGGTATCTTCCCTGGTGTGTCGTCTGATGTGATACGATGCTCCGATAAGTCTTGTTTGTCCAATAGTCAAGTTCGATGAGTAAGGGTCTGAATCCACAAGAAAATAGGAAGCACGATTTAGCTACTATTAATGATGGTATTACTATTTCTAGAAATTTTTTATAACAATTGAAAACTATATTTTTATCAAAAAATTACTTTAGATAAATATATACTTGAAAATAAAAAAAATCGTTTTCAGCTAAACTTTAAGTTTGTAAAAAAATAGGCTCATAGATAGTAAACTATATTTTTAAAGATAATTTAGATAATTAATTGAGAATACTTAGAAAATTTCTTTATAATTTGAAAAGTTATATTTTCTGATTCCAAACAAATATATAAAATCTAAAAAAGAAAAACTGGTCAAAATAATTTGTAGGTCAAAATACCATAAATTAATTTAATGGTATATTTCTCATAAATGTTTAAATATATTAATATTTTTATTGTGTATATTTCCAAAATTAAGAATAATATTTACTACAAAATAATGAAAATATTATATTATCACTAATAGTATTTATACTTAGATATTCTCAGCAAAATATAAACAAAATAAAAGGAAAGAAAAATAAATTAAATGTAATAAGTAGAAGTAATAATAATAGCAAGTTTGACTAAATTGTATATTGGGAGCATAATAGCATTAGGTACCTGTAACATCTCCTTCATTCGTGCTCTCCCTTGAGAAGCACCAAATGAAAAAAAAAATATTAGGACAACACCATAGAGTAGAGAGAGTAAGAGGGGAAGAATGATGGAGAGGGAGAGGAAGATGGGAGTGGGATAAAGGGATCAGAGAGAAGAGAGGGGAAGAAGTGTCACGCCCCGATTTCGTCGAATCGATAGTCGTCCCCCGGGCGTGATGCCGTGCGAACCTAATTTGCGATCGCACAAGGCCTAGTCATAAGGTAATCCGAGACACGAGATCTAAGAGAGTACGCAGACAAATTGATACACACAATAATTAAAGGAAACTTGATCTTTATTGATAATGAACATCTTCTTACAGACTCCGATACAAGACTCTTTGCCGCGCGGGCTACAACATGACTCGATTACAAAAGAGTGCCGATGAGATAGCCGTTCCATACATTGCACACATCCCTCAATATTCATAAGTACTCCATTGACCTGGATGGGAGGGACGCTGAGTCATTTTCCTTGGACTGTCGAGAGCCTTCAAAAGTAGAGTCACTGAAAGAGAGTCTTCGACGCACGGCCGAAGCTTCAAAAGTCACGAACGTCGCCGAGCTAGTTGGTGCGTCCTTCCTGGTTCGCGGGACCTGCAAAGAGCGATGATCAGCACGATACACATGTACTGGCGAATGGCTAATTAAATCCAAGCTCTGCATTTGATTCAAGAAATTTGTAAACATGTTAGCTAGCTAGTTCAATGATCTTTCTAACCATCCTGTTCGGTTTGCATGTTAACATGTTCTGAGGCAAGCATATGAAATTGTATAACATTGAGCAACTATCAAAATCATCCCGTGCCATGTGCGTTTGTTAAGCAGTGTGAAGGGTGTGGAGGCCACTGGCAATTTCAAGCCATCGCGGACATATAGCTGAGTTAGACGGCGACCCTTTCGCGTCGGGTAGCGAGTCCTGTGCGAAAGTTCCCGCATAACTCGTGCCGATGAAGGGCTGGCGCTTACTATACACTCGTTCCTCCCGGGCCGAATCGGTCCCTTGGCCTAGGTAACCGTTCAAGGAAACTACACCTTGTCGACAAGTTGTCCAATGACCGTTTTCCTTTGAACTTAGTTGATTTGGTCATTTAGCCGTATCGTTGCGATAAACATTAATTGATTCATTCATTGGTTTGCATAGACCAAGTATAATTGCATAGGGAAGCATGTTTTCCATTTCCAAAACCGGCAGTTCGTTAACAAGTGTTTCATGAAGTATCGTGGCACGATTTCATTGATTCTACATTATTATGACAAGCATTTTATTTACTTCACATATTGAGTTTTGAAGTAGAGGGACGGGGCGAAGGAGGTCAGCCACTCGCCTTAGGCTTGCTTCAAGCGAGCGACCGGTTGGCTGCGCTGTCGTCGCCTACGCGATCACCTGCAATCGCATAAGCAACTGATTAGAACACTGTGTATTTCAAGGAATTTCGATATGAATGCGAGCTCGAAAATGCGTCACGAAAACCCATCGAAAGCATTCACGAAAACGAAAGCCAAAGCCAATTCAAGTGCGGCATGAAAACCAGAGCAACGGGAGGTCTCTCCCGACTCAGCCGCAGAGCCAATCCTCGAGGCGCAACCCGCTGAATATGGGACTTGGTTCCGAAGAAGCCATTCCATAACGTGGAATGGATCTTAATTCAACCGTTCCCGTTCGATCGACTCGGCCGATTCCGACCTATCGGTCCCGACCGAATCGATAGCGACAGTGTTCCTTTCTCGCGCACCCCGTGGACGGAGATGGGGCACGATGTAGGGACGGGGCACTACACCATAACCAACTAATAAAAAGTTTCGTCCTCGAAACTTAAAGATGGAACCTACCTCTACGAGAACAATGAAGGGAATTTATCCTTCATCACCGATTCAAGCTCCCACGTCGACTCTTCGACCGAGTGGTTCTTCCAGAGGACGCGGACGAGAGGGATCGCTCGATTCCGCAGCAACTTATCCTTGCGTTCTAAGATTTGCACTGGTTCTTCAACGTAGGATAAGTCTGACTTTAGCTCCAGCTGGCCAAAATCTACCACGTGACTAGGGTCGTGCACGTACTTCCACAACTGAGAGACGTGAAAGACGTTGTGTACACCTTCAAGCGCCGGCGGTAGGGCGATTTTGTAGGCCACTGGCATGACCCGTTCAAGTATTTCAAACGGCCCGACGAATCTCGGACTCAACTTTTCTTTCGCACCGAACCGAGTAACTCCTCGCATGGGCGACACTTTGAGGAACACGTGATCGCCTACTAGAAACTCGAGCGGTCGACGATGAATGTCTGCATAGCTTTTCTGACGACTCTGCACGGTCTTTAATCTTTCCCGGATGAGCTTGACCTTTTCCACAGTCTGTTCCACCAGCTCCGGGCCGAGTATCTGCCGTTCCCCGACTTCATCCCAGCAAATGGGCGATCTGCACTTTCGGCCATACAAAGTTTCATACAGCGCCATTTGGATGCTGGATTGGTAGCTATTGTTGTATGCAAATTCCGCCAGCGGTAGGTGGACGTTCCAACTTGATTTGAAGTCAATTGCGCAGAGCCGTAGCATGTCTTCGAGAATCTGGTTGACGCGCTCCGTTTGGCCGTCGGTCTGAGGATGGTAAGCTGAGCTGAACTGCAACTTGGTTCCCAGCGCCGACTGAAGGCTACTCCAGAATCGCGACATGAATCGTGAATCCCGATCAGAGACGATGGATACTGGAACTCCGTGCAGCCGAACTATCTCGTCGAGATAAATCTGCGCCAGGCGATCAACGCTCCAAGTAACTTTGATGGCGATAAAGTGCGCTGACTTGGTTAATCGATCGACGATGACCCAGATGGCGTTGTTCCCCCGTGGTGTCTTCGGCAGGCCAACAATAAAATCCATAGTGACATGATCCCATTTCCACTCGGGAATAGCGAGGTTCTGCATCTCCCCGCCCGGTCGCTGATGCTCAGCTTTCACCTGCTGACAGGCCATGCGTTGCGACACGAAGAGCGCCACATCTCTCTTCATTACGTGCCACCAAAAGGTCGTACGGAGGTCCTTATACATCTTGGTACTGCCGGGATGCAAAGTATATTTCGTATAGTGCGCCTCCAACAGGATCTCCTTTCTGAGTTCTGAATTGTCCGGAATGCATAGCCTACCCTTCAATCGAAGCACGCCGGTTTCGTCTTCCGCAAAGTCGGTCGTTCTGCCTGTCAAAATTATTTCTCGCACTTTTTTCAGGTACGAATCGTCCGTCTGAGCGGTCTTGATCTTGTTCAGCAAGCTCGGCTCTAACTGCAACTTTGCCAACTGCACGTTCCGGAATCTGACTCGGAGCTCGATGCCCATCTCTTCAAGGTCGCGTAGCAGTCGGGGGTCTATGGATAACGAGACAATGTACTTCCGACTCAAAGCGTCCTCCACAACATTTCCCTTTCCCGGCGTGTAGTCGATAGTCAAGTCGTAATCCTTGATTAGTTCCAGCCAACGCCTTTGCCGCAAGTTCAGCTCCTTCTGCGTGAATAGATACTTGAGGCTCTTGTGATTGGTATAGATTGTGCACGCCACACCATAGAGATAGTGGCGCCACAATTTTAACGCAAACACAATCGCCGCTAACTCCAGGTCGTACGTGGGATAATTTTTCTCGTACGGCTTTAGCTGTCGGGAAGCAAAAGATATCACCTTGTTCCGTTGCATCAGCACACACCCCAAGCCCTGACCGGACGCGTCGCTGAATATCTGGAAACCCTCCGCCCCTTCTGGAAGTGCGAGTATCGGGGCCGAGACGAGCCGTTGCTTCAACTCTTGGAAAGCAGCTTCGCAGTCGTCCGACCATTCGAATGCGACTCCTTTCTGGGTGAGGCGAGTCAGAGGTGATGCGATCTTCGCGAAGTCTTTCACGAAGTGTCGGTAGTTTCCCGCTAAGCCAAGGAAACTTCGAATCTCGCCGACGGACGCTGGCCATTTCCAATCGACAACGGCTTCAACTTTCTTTGGGTCGACCGTAATGCCTTCAGCAGAAATGATGTATCCGAGGAATGAGACGCTGCTAAGCCAAAATTCATATTTGCTTCGCTTCGCATATAGTTGGTTTTCTCGAAGGGTCTGAAGCACGGTCCGCAGATGCTCAGTGTGTTGCTGCCGATTCTTCGAGTAGACGAGTATATCGTCGATAAAGACTACTACGAACTTGTCGAGGAATGGGCAGAACACTCGATTCATTAAATCCATAAAAGCAGCAGGGGCATTCGTTAGGCCGAACGGCATTACCAGGAACTCGTAATGGCCATATCGAGTACAGAAGGCAGACTTTGGTACATCGTCCGGCTTGATCTTGAGTTGATGGTAACCCGAACGCAAATCAATTTTAGAGAACACCGTGGCACCTTGGAGTTGATCAAATAGATCATCTATGCGGGACAGGGGGTATTTGTTTCGGACGGTGGCTTTATTCAGCTCGCGGTAGTCGATACAAAGACGCATAGAGCTGTCCTTCTTCTTGACAAACAGTACGGGCGCTCCCCATGGCGAGACGCTGGGTCGGATGAATCCCTTGTCGAGCAATTCCTGTAACTGCACCTTGAGTTCTTTAAGCTCTGCAGGGGCCATTCTGTACGGGGTCTTCGAGATCGGTCGAGTGTCGGGGAAGGTATCGATAGTGAACTCAATCTCTCGATCGGGCGGCATACCGGGAAGCTCGTCCGGGAACACATCGGGGAATTCTGCCACAACGTGGGTCTGACCCGCATTTGCACCATCCTGTCGCATGTCTCGAACGGAAGCTAGATAGCCTTCACACCCGGAATACAGCATCCGTCGAGCAGATATTGCAGAGATCACCATGCAGGTCGGCGACGCCTCACCACACGAGTAGCAGAATTCAGGCACTCCCGGTATGCGGAATGTGACTTTCTTTTCAGCGCAGTCTATGGTTGCGTTGCACAGACCAAGCCAATCCATCCCCAGAATGATATCGTAGTCCTTTATATTTAGAACTATCGCATCGAGACTGACCTTTTGACCACCTATACAGATGATTCCGCCTCCGCAGACTAAATTCGCAGCTAGTGGCATGCCCGACGGGATGTTAACAGTAAGCTCAAGACCGAGCGGTGTCAGGGGAAATTTGTGCTCGGCGGCAAAGTCTGCCGATATGAAACTATACGTGGCACCTGAATCAAACAATACACGAGCAGGTTTATTATTGGATTGCAGTATACCTGTCACGACTGTGTCAGATGCGAACGCTTCGTCTCGGGTTATGGCGTAGACACGGCCCTGAGCATTAGGGCGACGGTCTTGGCCATTCTGTGGTGCGGTCAGTGGAGCCCGAGGTGCTTGGCCTCGGTTCTTCTTCGGGCAGTCGCGTACGGTATGGTCGGCTCGGCCGCACCCGAGGCACGTACCGTTCTTCAGTCGGCACTCGCTGATCAAGTGTCCCTTCTTGGCACAGAAAGTGCAGACCACTCGATCCTTCGTCTGGTTGCCGCCTCCGTTGCCACGATTTTGACGCTTGTGTGCGTTGTTGCCTCCCGCATTACTATGGCGTTTGTTATTAAAGTGAACAGCACCGGTAGTAGTAGGAGGATACTCGGACTCCAGACGGATGGCGTGGTTGAGTGCCTCGCCCGTGGTTTTGTATTCGACCACCGAAACATGTGCACGGATGATTGAACGCAGGCCCACTTCGAATCGTCGAGCTCGGCTGGCGGTGGTAGGTAGGAAGTCCCTAGCAAATTTGGCCAATTTGTTGAATTTGGCCGTATATTGTCGTACCGTCATATTGCCCTGCTTTAACTGCATGAACTCATCTTCTTTCTTCTGTCGCACGGCTGCGGAAAGATATTCAGTCTCGAACGCCTTTTTGAATGTTGCCCATGAGATCGCTGCCATCTCGTCTTCACGTCGAATTGCCCGCTTCTGCACAGCCTACCAATCGTGCGCGTTCATTCGAAGTAGAAGTTGAGCACACGTGACTTTCTTTGAGTCCTCAACACCCAGAAGCTCGAACTTATCTTCCAGCTCCTCCAGCCAGTCGATCGCCACCGCGGGATCTTCTGTGCCGTTGAAGGAAGTACGACAGCTTTTCGTGAATTTTGACACGTCGAAGTTAGAACTTCTCGGTGCTGCAGGTGAGAGCACGGGCGCCTCTGGTTCAGCTTCGTTGGATCGAACCGCAGGCTGGGTCACGGCAGGTGTCATCGTTGAGTTGTTGTTGCCGACGACCGACTGTACGATCTGCTGGAGGGTATTCAGCTGCTGCTGCTGCAGCTTGAATTGAGCCTCGAACCGATTCTCAAATTGAGCCTGACGAGCCTCCGCTTGCTGACGATGGAGCTCGTTTTGACGTTGCTGCATTTCAAGCATTTGCAGCATACGTTGCATCGGGTCGCCGGAAGGTCCGGCTACAGTAGGCGTCATTCCCGTTGGGTTGACGGAATGCTCGGGTCCAGAAGCACTCGAGCCGCTGGAAGCGCTCGTCTCGTCTTCTGCCTGAGCTCCCCTAACTGCAGGGAAAAGGAAAGGCAACTCTCGTTAGTTTCAGAAAATGTCCTGGGTTCAGCATATGGAACAACTCTTCTCATCGACACGAGGTCAACGGTTGGAGACTAGAACTCGACACTGGAGGCCAAGGACGTAAAGCTGTGCTCTGATACCATTATATCATGCCCCGATTCCGTCGAATCGATAATCGTCCCCCGGGCGTGATGCCGTGCGAACCTAATTTGCGATCGCACAAGTCCTAGTCATAAGGTAATCCGAGACACGAGATCTAAGAGAGTACGCAAACAAATTGATACACACAATAATTAAAGAAAACTTGATCTTTATTGATAATGAACATCTTTTTACAGACTCCGATACAAGACTCTTTGCCACGCGGGCTACAACATGACTCGATTACAAAAGAGTGCCGATGAGATAGCCGTTCCATACATTGCACACATCCCTCAATATTCACAAGTACTCCATTGACCTGGATGGGAGGGACACTGAGTCATTTTCCTTGGACTGTCGAGAGCCTTCAAAAGTAGAGTCGCTGAAAGAGAGTCTTCGACGCACGGCCGAAGCTTCAAAAGTCACGAACGTCGCCGAGCTAGTTGGCGCGTCCTTCTTGGTTCACGGGACCTGCAAAGAGCGAGGATCAGCACGATACACATGTACTGGCGAATGGCTAATTAAATCCAAGCTCTGCATTTGATTCAAGAAATTTGTAAACATGTTAGCTAGCTAGTTCAATGATCTTTCTAACCATCCTGTTCGGTTTGCATGTTAACATGTTCTGAGGCAAGCATATGAAATTGTATAACATTGAGCAACTATCAAAATCATCCCGTGCCATGTGCGTTTGTTAAGCAGTGTGAAGGGTGTGGAGGCCACTGGCAATTTCAAGCCATCGCGGACATATAGCTGAGTTAGACGGCGACCCTTTCGCGTCGGGTAGCGAGCCCTGTGCGAAAGTTCCTGCATAACTCGCGCCGATGAAGGGCTGGCGCTTACTATACACTCGTTCCTCCCGGGCCGAATCGGTCCCTTGGCCTAGGTAACCGTTCGAGGAAACTACACCTTGTCGACAAGTTGTCCAATAACCGTTTTCCTTTGAACTTAGTTGATTTGGTCATTTAGCCGTATCGTTGCGATAAACATTAATTGATTCATTTATTGGTTTGCATAGACCAAGTATAATTGCATAGGAAAGCATGTTTTCCATTTCCAAAATCGGCAGTTCGTTAACAAGTGTTTTATGAAGTATCGTGGCACGATTTCATTGATTCTACATTATTATGACAAGCATTTTATTTACTTCACATATTGAGTTTTGAAGTAGAGGGACGGGGCGAAGGAGGTCAGCCACTCGCCTTAGGCTTGCTTCAAGCGAGCGACCGGTTGGCTGCGCTATCGTCGCCTACGCGATCACCTGCAATCGCATAAGCAACTGATTAGAACACTGTGTATTTCAAGGAATTTCGATATGAATGCGAGCTCGAAAACGTGTCACGAAAACCCATCGAAAGCATTCACGAAAACGAAAGCCAAAGCCAATTCAAGTGCGGCATGAAAACCAGAGCAACGGGAGGTCTCTCCCGACTCAGCCGCAGAGCCAATCCTCGAGGCGCAACCCGCTGAATATGGGACTTGGTTCCGAAGAAGCCATTCCATAACGTGGAATGGATCTTAATTCAACCGTTCCCGTTCGATCGACTCGGCCGATTCCGACCTATCGGTCCCGACCGAATCGATAGCGACAGTGTTCCTTTCTCGCGCACCCCGTGGACGGAGACGGGGCACGATGTAGGGACGGGGCACTACAAGAAGTACCTGGTCGGAAGTGCGACGGACCGTCCCGGCGGTGCGAAGGGACCGGAGGGAAGACCCGGCACGGGGCGGCTGCTCAGAAAGACGGAGATGCTCCCGGTGGGCACCCGACCAGGGAGAACGCCGATGACGGAAGGGGGCTGCGGGTCCTAGATCTGGACGGAGGCCCGCAGTAGCAAAGGGGGCAGCCCGACGGTGGACGACGACCACGGCGTAGAGGCGTTGGAGGCGGGCCACGGGTGAGGCGGATCTGCGTTGGGCGACGCCCGACGAATCCTGTGGAGATCTGCTCGACACGCGACGGTGACCCGGTGTGCTGGCACCGGTGGCGCGGTCAGTTGGTCAGGTTAGGGTCCCCCTTTTCTTCCTCTTTCATGAGTATTGGTGGTGGTGTTATGGCCGAGAGTGTGGTCGGGTTTGTTGATGGCAGTGATGTCGAGTTACGATGGAGGTGGTGATGATGACAAAGGCGGTGGAGATAGGATTTGACTGGTGTTGCTGGCGAGTGGTGGTTCTCATAGTGATGTTGGGAAGTTGCCGTCCATGGGGCTGATGGTGAAGAGGGGTTTCTGGCGGGGTGGCCCGGCTGGTCCGGGCGGCATGGTAGGAAAGAAACGGTGGTGATGGCAGGGTCTGTGGGGTTGTCGGGAGTCGAGGAGGCTAGGATTGTGTTTCGTCGTTGTCGGGAGTGTCCGACTCGATATGGGTTGGTTTCCAGATTTGTCGTTCACGGGGTCAAAATCTGTATATGTAAAAATAACGGATAGTGGATGGAGAATGGCGACGACACCGACACGATGCACATCTGGATTGTGGTAGAAATTGGGTTGGTAAAATCATGGAGAAAAGAGAACAAGAGGGCTCTCCTTATATAGGAGGTGGTGCTCTCATTTGGATAAGGACTCGGACTAATTTAAACCCCCCGACGGATAATTCCATTATTTAGTTCAAATCAATTTTGAAACACTCGATAAATTCCAAATCCGATTCAATTTGTAAAAATCATGTTTTAAATTTAAAAGCTTGTTTTAAACTAACTTCAGTAAAAATCTTTTCTAAAATAATTATCATATATAACTAAATTTTAAATCTCACATAATTCCAAATATCATTTCCGAAATGATAAATAATGATATTTATTAATTTTGAAAATCAATATAAATTCATGTAGCTCGAATAAATATAGAATATTCATATAAATCTAGTTTTAAATGACCAATAAAATTAAATAGCATTTTTACAATAAAGCATAAAGTGTTGACAATTTTTGATGCGATTCTTTTCACAACAATTAGTATTTTAAAATAAATAAAATATTTATCACCTATTATTTGAAAGCCATATTATTATATAAATAAATAAAAATATTTTCTTAAATATGTACCTCGCATATATTCGTACTCGGCGAGAAAATACGACCAATGCAAACTTGTATGCGACGTACAATCCGAATTATAAAAATCAATACCAAATTGAAAAAAAAATCGTAGTAGAAATTTAGGGAGGTTTACAAATCCTCTCAGAATACTCATGACTAAATCGTGTGTCACGACCCGCACCCACTGTTTGGGTACGAGAACGTAACAACGTCCAGCCTACGCCGCAGTGTCGGCGGTAGAACGCTGTCCTAGGTCACAATATCTAACAATATAATGCTAAGCAGTTTATACTTCCTGAATGGGGGTGACATAGCAGATACAGTCTCAATCACATCTAAGGTAGAGCATGATAATGATAGATAAAACATGAAATCCAAAAGAGGTACAGCAGAGAGAAATCTAAGTGTCTAAGATACACAAACCTAGAAATTCATCTTAAATCTCAAAATACAGTACCTTAAAGTAAATACAACTCCAGACAATGGAAATAACTATCTAAATAACCTCTAAAGTGTCTCCTCTATGCTAGCAGACAACCTCCAGACTATCTGTAAAATTTATCAACAGGTCCTGTCAGGACAGGAGCGAGTACAGTACATCTCAACAGATCATAGCAGGTTAGAAAATATAATCATGCAGTAAAGTAAGATACAGGTACTGAAAGAAATGCAGTATACAAACAGAGAGAGAACTGTAATAGAAATATCTACTATAAATAGAGACTAACAGTGGCTAGTGATTCAGAGTACAATATAGACATGTAAATGGCATAGGAGATTCTGATAAGACACTATGGAAGAGATTCTGATAAGATACTACTTGGGTATTACTCACATGTCCAATTCTACTCCCCCGTACCCCCAATCAATACACAAGATCTAAACAGGTTATGTTATTGTATATGATATCACATGGGGGCCCATGAAAGGGTGCACATGATAGTATACATGAGGGCTCCGTGAACATGAGAGTACAAGATTCACAGGAGTGTACATGTATAATGAAAGCACAGGAGTACATGATGAAAGTGAAACGCACATGACACAATGTACCCGATGCTCCCGAGGGGGATAACATCGCATGCAGAGATCCATATAGTACTAATCCGTGTGACCAACGTGACAGTACAAGTAAAGTAATCTACTGCAGGAAATAATTCTAAGCAGGATATAAAATGATCAGAGAATGTACTCGCCTGATATCTGAATGTCCAAGGTAAAGATACTGTCCGAGAAGAGGTGTCTGGCTCCTAATTAGAAAAGCACAAGTCACAATATATCCAAAAGGGTAATATAAAGCACTACAATGCATTCTACATGAATCTAGGTCAAACTAGGCCAAAGTCAACCCTTGGTCAACTCTGGTCAACTGCACTAGTCAAACTAGGTCAAGCTAGGTCATGTCCTAACCCAGCAAGTCTTACTAGACCTAACCAAGATTATCCTAGCAAGCACACATCAATACAAGGCTATACAAGCCAACATACACCCAACTCTATATAGCACGCAATTATTCAATACTCAAATAGGCAAGAATTCACATTAGATATACACTAGGTAATCTATTACTTTAAGCTACACATGTCTACACATATATACACATGCATATATTGGTATTCAACATTAGGTCTTTAATCATGGCATTTTAATGGCTATATAAACTTATATATTACAATACAATATGCTACCATATATATAATATACATACATAGCTAAGTTAACTATATTCATAAATACTTATTTAAGAGGCTATGTGTGTGTATGTGAACATGGCAAAGGGGCAAGTGAGGATTAAATGGGCATACATAGTGTATACATATCAAAGAGTGTCAAAGTGTAAGTGAACAAAGTGTCAAGTGTGATAGTGTCAACATAGTGTAAGGGGTACATGAGGTAATATAGGATTTGTGTTAACATAGAACATTACATCTCATTAACTTGTATATTGCATACATTACATCTATTATTATATTATATTCATGCTTGCATTCATTTATCATTTATTTATTCTCTTGCACTACTATATGCACCATACATTACATACTATGGAACCTACATATTCATTACAAGCCATACTTATACATGCTTACATTAGATAGGATACTTACACCTCATACATCATTTATTTAACTATTTACTCATGTTTGCATTCTCTATTTAGTTACATAATGTATATACATTAACATGGGTTAAAATCAAATAAAATATTATATTACACACAAGAGTGCACAAAATACATATACCGAATAGTAACTCCTACTAATAATCAATACTGTACCAACTCAGCATGAATTAAATTCTAGGATTAAAGTATGTTATATATCTATGTGTTAGCTTTCCGAAACTTCAAACAGATCGCGTTTTCATTTCTGGAAACTCCCGGAATCGCGAAAACACCGAGAACGCATTTGTCTTTCGTACAGCTGACACTCAAATAATTCTCCAGAAAGTTACAAAATGAATTAGGCCTATTAATATATGTTTTTGGAAAGCTAACTTCAATACGCTTCTTTTAAGAAAAATGGGAGATTAAACCGAACTTTGAGCTAGAAGTTATGACATTTCTAAGTTAGGGCTGAAATTAAAAACGTGGATAAAAATCATGACGGATTTGGGTTGTTTGGACAAAAAAAAACACATGCATGTAACATAATATATCAAGAACTCACTCTCTACACTAATATATATATATGAGACACTATAGAACACATCTTCAATACAAAAATATGAGATTAAACATGTAATAATTCATTCATACATAACAACAACACATAGTGTGTCCAAATTTGGGGTTTTCCCACATGAACACAACCACAATACAAAGGACACTCCTATGACCTCCAAATGGACACGAAATGGACACAAATAAAGATACAACCATGGGGGTCATTCCTATGGGTTCAAAATATTTCTATATGCATGTAGGGATGGATTAGAGGAGAGATTAAACCTTCCGGGAGAGAGATTCAAAGGAAAAAGCCTTCCGATACGGCACCGACACGTAGAGATTCCAAAAGGACACGAACGAGCTCTGAATCCTCTCAAACTAGGCTAGCAACCTCTAACCATGGAGTAGAAGAGAAATAAAGAAGATTTGGTGGAAGAAGGGGTTGATTTGGAGATGAAATCAATGGAGGTTCATCTCTAAATTAATTTGGGGAAGAACAAGAGAGAGAAAGTGGATGAAGACAAATGAATGAAGGAGAGACTCATTCCTTATCCCCCCATAGGTGGCTGCCCAAAAAGGGTGAGGTGTCCCCTATTTGAATGTCTAAAATGCCCTCCACTAATCTATTTGATTTAAATTAGGAATGGGTTAAAGGTTGAGGTCAATTTAGTCTAGTTTTAAATCTCTAATTAAACTAAACCTATCCATAAATAATTAGTCTAACTACTAACTAAAATTTATATCATGTGGACTAAAATTAATATCATGTGGACCATGCCTAACTAATGTGTAGGTCCCACTAGAGTCAAACTACCCCCCGGGTCCCCGTTTCAAGTCGGATTGAGTTGAAATTCGAACCCGACTCAAATAACCCTAAAATAATATCATAAATAATAAAATAAATTTCAACCCCAAAATAATATCATAAATAATAAAATAAATTTTAAAAATATTCAAAAATGTAAAATGATAAAAATACCCCTATTTCTGAAAACTGGGGGTGACATCGTGTTCTCTTAATTCCTGTTTAGCTACATGGACAATGCTGTTGACTCCATACGATATGCTGTTCGTCCCTCAGAAGGCAGTAAAAGGCCAAGCATTAGCTGATTTTTTAGTAGCTCACTCGGGGCCAGAATCTTCCAAACTCTACGATGCAATCCCTGATGAAGTAGTGGAGTCTAACACCGCAACTGAGGAAATCCCTATTTGGCGGATGTTCTTTGATGGTGCATCAAGAACATGACCTAAATGAAATATCATGACCGAAGTAGGCATCATGCTTGTGTCACCCGACCACCTGGTTATATACCATGCATATTCTCTCGTGGAATCTTGTACCAACAATGTGGCCGAATATAATGCCCTATGATCGGCCTTCAATTGGCAAAACAACTGGGAGTTGACTATCTAGAAGCTTACGGCGATTCTAAGCTAATAGTTAGTCAGGTCCGAGGGAATTATGAAGTTTGTCAGGAAGATCTCATCCCATATCACAAAGCCATAATCGAGTTGGCTTCTACCTACGCTGGATTCTTCATCGAGTATGTGCCTCAATTACAGAATATAGAAGCAGATGCTTTAGCCGGTCTTGTTGCTTCCTTGATCGTCCCTACCAATACTCAGCATTCGATCACAGTGTCTAGTCAAGAGTTATTCTGTGTGAAAGATGCCTTACATATTCATCACAGTTACACAACAGAAATGAATGTCGACGTCAAAGACTGGAGATTTTCTTTCATAGACTATGCCATCTACAGAATCCTCCCTGAGGACCCAAAGGAAGCAGTGTCTGTCCAAAGATGATCCCTCAGATTTTATTATGATACAGCTACCAAAATATTATATCGACGCTCTTACGACGGGCTACTGTTACGATGTTTATCAGACACAGAAGCTAAATATGCACTCCGTGAGGCTCACGACAGAATTTGTAGTGCACATCAACTAGGCCCCAAATTACAAGATCGCCTCAGATGAATGGGTTATTATTGGCCTACGATGATAGCAGATGTTGTTGAATATGCAAAGAAGTGTAGGGCTTGTCAGTTCACTTATTCATCAACCTTCGGAGTATTTACACCCGACGATAGCATATTGGCGTTTTGAAGCCTGGGGTATGGACGTCATCGGCCCAATCAGCCCACCATCCTCCAGAGGACATTGGTGTATCCTAGCTATAACCGATTACTTCTCTAAATGGATAAAATTTATACCGCTCATCGAAGTAAAGACGTCGAACGTGATCAATTTCATCAAATATCATGTTATCTACCATTTTGGCCTACCTTACAGGATCATCCATGATAATGGTCCACAATTTGCGAGCCATGCATTCTATCGATTTGTGATACGAATCGAATTCGAAATGTAGCCTTTATTTCTTATAATCTAGTGCCTAATGGGTTAGTAGAAGCCTTCAATAAAACTATCATCAAACATCTCAAGAAGTTCGTGTCTTCAAACCAGCGCTATTGGAATGAGAAGCTCGACTAATACTCTGGGCCTATCGTACGACGGTCCAGACTCCAACAGGTAGTACGCCATCTCTCTAGTTTATAGGAGTGAAGCAGTTCTTCCCCTAGAAATCCAGATTCCCTCTCTTCGAGTAGCCTTAGCCAGTGAGTTGACTGCCGAAGAAAGTTACCGTCTGCGACTACAAGGGCTGGAAGCGCTATACGAAAAATGCTTATTAGCTCAACAGCATATTGAGTTATACCAAGCATGCCTTGCCAGAGCCTTCAATAAAAAGGTGAAGGAAAGAATCTTTCAAGTTAGTGATCTGGTTTTAGCAATGAGAAGACCAATGGTCATGACGCACAAGACAAAAGAAAAATTCCAGCCTAAATGGGAAGGCCCTTTCGTTATAGAATCAGTGTATTCTAATGGTACGTATCGACTAACTGTCATGACCCACACCCTGAGTAGGGGCACGGGCACGTGGGTACGTCCAGCCTATGCCACAGAATCGGTGGTAGAACGCTGTATAGTTCTCCTAGAAAGTATAGCATCTAAACACAATATAAATGTACCTGTCATCTCTGTACGAAGGTATATAAACTCAACTCAATCCCAAAGACATCTAGGAAATATAGGCACAAAAATCATATAAATATGATGGAAATAGAAGTACAGAAGTAGAATGCAAAGTCACAACACAGTAGAGAGTCAAAAACACAACATAGGATCCCAAAACACAAATATAGTATAAGTCTCATAAACTAGCTGGATCGCACTCCGGCCAAACCTAACTAGCAGATCTAAATAGGTAAAAGATCATCTACGGGGTCCAGGGGTAACTGCTGGTCATAGTCTCCATCCTGGCCATACCCATAGAAGGTAAAGCAATCAGCATCTAAGTCATCTGTAAACATCAACGGTTATCCTGTCAGGAAAATGAACAAGTACAAACCACCAATAATAGTTCTATAGTATTGACAAATGCTGTAAGAGACAATCATAATGGAATACAAGATGAACATATCAAGATAGAAATATAACATGATATGTAAAGCAAAAAATTATGTCAGGATGTATCATACAGGAAAGTAGAACTGAGCGGGATATATCTGATGTAATAATAAATGTAAAATGTGCCTCGAGTATTATAGCATTATGTGATTGGTTTGGGACAAGATCAGGCTCTTCCATTTGACCGGATACGAGTACAGGACCTCGGGCCAGCCAGAATGAAAAGCTATGAGATAAGTAGTAGCACATGTCAGGCTTTACCCTACGTGAGACGAGGGTATGCTATGATACATGTAGTAACAGAAATACAAGTAGGGGTAATGATCACATAACCTATAAAAACTATCCATCCCCGAATAGTAATAGATCCGGACATAGTACGTCATGACACAAGATTCCATAAGAAGGTAGCTACCCCCTCTCAGGAATCGTTGTCAACACAAGTACAAGAACAAGATCGAGCAAGTACCAATATTCTAAGAAAATTCATGAATGATATCTCATGACAGGAATCAGATACGGAAGATATCAAGACAAAGAACTACTATCAGAGAATGTACTCACCTACGGTCCTGAGCTGTTAGTGAGAATAGATGCTCAGAATGATGTCACAAACCTAAAGATGAGATATCATGAGTTAATTAGGGTTTAACAGTGTATGACATGATTTCTAGTATATACTATGCAAATCTAGGTCAAACTCAGTCAAAGTAAGTCACACAAAGTCAACTAAGTCAAACTAAATCAAACTAGATCAAACTAGGTCATGCTAAGCCAATCTAAGTAAATCTAAGTCATACTAAGTCATACTAGGTCTAACAAAGTCAAATTAGGTCAAACAAGGTCAAACTAAGTTAATCTAGATCATACTAGGTCAAGGGTTGACCTACAGTTGACTTTTGGTCAACTGGTCATCACTGGTCAACTTCTAATCCAATCTAGGTCAAACTGGCTAATGGTTGACTCACAGTTAACTTTTGGTCAACTGGTCAACTTTTAGTCCAATTTAGGTCCAATGTTAACTTGCAGTTGACTTTGAGTCAAAACAGTCAACCTTAGTCAAACAGGGTAAAATCTAAGTTAAGTATCATATTCCTAACCTTTACCTACCAAGATAACTTACTTCTGACAATTACCTACCAAGATAACTCACTTCTAACCATTACCTACCCAGATAACCCACTTCTAACCATTACCTACCAAGATAACCCACTTCTAACTATTACCTACCAAGATAACTCAATACCTTAGATACTAGGTAATACCATTAACTTAGTAATATATTACCTTAGGTTAGTAGATAACTCACTAACCTAGGCTAATAGATCATACTAATATACTTTAGACTAGTATCTAACCGTCTATCTCAATATCCTACCAATACCTTACCCTTAGACTATAGGTAATCCCCATTACCTTGTCAATACCTTAGACATTACCTTAGCCTACTAATTTATCCTCTAAGATACTGATTTGTATCTTAGGATACCCACTCATCTACATCCTAAGACACTAACGTAGATACTAGATACTAGTAAGATACCAACCTATATCTTACCCCAAGATACCATATACCTTAGTCCTATTGATATCCTAATACCAATACCTTAATTAAAAATTTAATACCTTAGTCTAGGTATAAATACCTTAACTACCAAGATACCAATCTTAGATATCTAATATCTATCCTAAGCTACTAGCTAACCAATAACTTATATATCTAACCTTAGTTACCCAAGTAAACCCAATAGCTAACCTTGTAATAAGGTAAATCCATTACCTTAAGGTAAGATAAACCATTACCTTGGTTGGAAACTAATACCTTAACCTCTAATACTCATACCTTAAATTCTAGCCTAACTATCCACCCTAAATATTAGATAGACAATACCTTAGTAGCTAATACGTTAGTGTAAAGTAAATCCCCTCTACCTTGTAGGTAAGTCCCCTTTACCTTGTAGGTAAATATATTACCTTAAGGTAATAGGCAAATACTTAAAATATCTTAAGATACCACTATGGTATCTCAAGATATCACTCTATGTCCTAACTTATATCTCTAATACAAGTTACTAACCAACTCTAACATATAACTTCTAACCATCTATTCTAACTTAGAAACCTAACAAAACTAACTATCTAACTTATACAAGATATCACTATCTAACTTCTAAGATACCTCTAACCTCTATATAGATTCTAACATAACTACTAACATACTAACATATCCATACATACAATATCTAAATCCCTCTCCACTCCAATACTAACACACATACAAACACATATACCAAATCTATCCCCTATCTTCTAACACACCCACACACATCTATATACAAACACGCTACCACTCAACCAAAACACAAATCACTCAACAAAATACACTAGCCTCAAGTCAAATAGGAGGGCATGATCCTCCCAACACTCTCACCTTCACAACACACACACACTTGTACTACCATCTATACAACATCAAACACACACTAGCACATATCCTCTATCAATCTCACTTCTCTCCACTAACCACACACATCCTTATCTCATTCAAACACACATGCTATACTAACATATATTACATAACAATAATATATATATATATATATATATATATATATATATATATATATATATATATATATATATATATATATATATATATATATATGGGTCATTCTACTATACATCTCCTGGAAATGGATATATCGATACATCCGAAATTTGGACCGTTGGATGTTGATCCAATGGTTCGGATTGAATAATAGTGCAGAAACATCATTTAATGCTGATTTAGACTTTTGACCTGTTGCTAACTTGCTTTAGCAGGTCATTCTTCACTTTAATTTTTCAATGAACACCCTAAATTAACTCATATTTACTCTCTTTTTCGTCCATCCAATTTAATATTTCATTTTTTTGGTTACAGGCCGACGTGGTGGTGGTGTTGGTGGTTGTGGTGGAAAGAGAAACGAAGATGAAGAAGGAAATAAGAATCGGTCTGGATCGCGTCGAACATCGTCGAGCCCTCCTAGAACAACGAAAAGTACCAGCTGTACCGAGAAGAATAGTTCCGATTCGCGTCGGACGTCGTCGAAACCTCCTCGAACAAGAAGAAGTACCAGCGACGCCGCTCTAATTTTACTATCCATGCCATTGTCAGAAATCTTATTTTTCATCTAATAATTTAATATTTTGTTAATAAAGCTACATGTCATGGTGGTGGTGGTGAACTGAGGGAACCTGCTTCTGAGGTCGGGCGGATCATCTGCTCACATATTTAAAAAAAATCTGTATTGATCGGACAAAATATTTTTTCTTTTCTAATGATAATATTTTTGAAGAGAATATTTTTTTTGGACGATGAATGGCCATTCTCTTTGCTTTTAACACGGAGAATAGCCATTCTCTTTGCTTTTAACACGGCGAATGGACGGAGAATGGCCATTCTCTTTGCTTTTAACACGGCGAATGGACGGAGAATGGCCGTTCTCTTTGCTTTTAACACGGAGAATGACCATTCTCAAGGAGAATGGCCATTCTCCGTTCCTTTAACATGGAGAATGGCCATTCTCCGTTCTTTGAAAATGGAGAATGGACACTCTCTGTGCTTTTAACAAAGTATGGTATATTTAGGACTAGAAATGTTCTAGTATCTCATATTTTTTTCACCAAATATTTATAGTATTTTTAATATCATTTACCATAGTACATTCATTTAATATTAAATCATTTTCAAGAAAATTTGAATATCATTTTATCAGGCTTCCACTGTATGGCTGCACAAAATTTCTTGCGAGTGTTTGAATATAATTAACCTACTATCAAAGAGAATTTTTTTTTACATT
This sequence comes from Iris pallida, assembly GCA_029216955.1. Lineage (NCBI taxonomy): Eukaryota > Viridiplantae > Streptophyta > Magnoliopsida > Asparagales > Iridaceae > Iris > Iris pallida. The sequence goes on along the minus strand of JANAVB010025198.1, from coordinate 18,891,575 downwards.
ACATTATGCATTACACTGGCATCGACTTCATACTGATGGCATCGATGTACTGATGGCAATAACAAAGGATGAACAGGCAGGATTATAATTATGCTTCAGCAATAACAAGGGATGAACATGTAGGATTACAATTTTGCTTCAGCAATAACAAGGGACGAACAGGCACTGGCATCGAATTCATACTGATGGCATCGATGTAATGATTTTTTACAAAAAGCAAAATACATTACAATCAAATAAAGTTTTAGTGATCCCAAGAATGCATCCATAATGAGGCCACCTGTAAACCCTAGGAATGCACCCAGCACTTATGAAATCTGTGATGGGCATCTGCAAATCAAAGGAATACACCAAAATATCAATATCATCTATGAAGGCCAACTGCCAACCAAATAAACGCTTCAACCAAAAAATTATAATCAAATTAAGTATACTTCATTCAAAGTCCAATAAACATCATAATTCACGTTACAGTAATCTGCCCAATTTACGTTAGTAATTCAACATAGAACCTGCATAATTCACAATACAATAATCCAAATAAATATCAGACCTACTCTAAATTTAAGACCATATTATATTTTCAAAACAAATTACGAACTATGCACTTAGTACAAGCAAAAAGTTTAGTCTTACAATATTTCAAACACAAAATTTAGTTTGACCGCCATGACCAACAAATATTCCGAACCATATTACAAGTCAAATATTACTTCCAAATTGAAATAAAAGGTCCAAAACTCAAAAGATGAATCTTCATAGCCATCTCCATCTTCTTCTTCTTGTTTCTTTTTTTTCTTCTTCTTCTTTCTCAAAATATTTTTCACCTACACCTTGAGGGTCAGATTAAGAAAAATTATAGTCAGTATGGACTCACTGTATATATAGAAATGACATCCAGAAACATAAATAGAAGTATCAAAGTGATAGCTAGCATTAAAGTGTCAATGTGCACAGTGTGTATTTTTACATAAGAGTTTGGGCTAGCCCCATTTACCTTCTTCACGAGGAAAGAAAAATCTTATTCTTGGTCAGCAAATTCAACCTCTATCTGGTTAATCTTATCCAGAATCAATTTCTGGTTGTCGGATATAGTCTTCATCTCTTTGAAGACATGCTCAAAGTTTGCAGCAACAAAATTGCATAGATCATCAACCCTGTCCTTAGTGTTTTTGATTCCATAAGTTGATGGTTTTTCAGATGTTGATGGTTTGCTTGCAGCTGCTGCCCGTTTTCCAAACATTCAAGTGAAGGTTAGTTTTCTCATGGGGCCTTTGTTTTTAATATAAACATCCCCTGCTAAGCTTGGGACAGAATGTTTATTAGCCATCGAGCATACAAATCCTCTGAAAGGGAGAGCTATCCTTGCAGTTGGTTTTTCTCTGAGATGCATCATTCTACTGAACATGTAGGAACCTATATCCATCCTTTTTTTTCTTCCCTATACAATAAAGAAATTTTACTCTCTCGGGATGGATGGAAAACTCATGTTCAGTAGGGTTGAGTGTTTGAGATACGTAGGCATGCAACAATTTATACAAAAATTTTAATTGATCTTTGTATACATTTTAAGGGGTCTTGGCACCCATTGAAACACCTGTAATCTCATGAATTGCATCCGTCATGGAAACATTATCAATATCTTTCATATCAAACTCAGGAACTGGATCAAATCCATAAAATTTGTTGATGACATCAACATTTACCCTAATCAGTTTCCCTCTCAGAAATACCAGTTGTTGATCCTCTTCTTTTTCTTTAATTTCAGCCGAAAGATTTGAGTAAAATTCTCTTACTATTGTTTGGGAGATTTTCTCAAGACAGGATTTGTTCAGTTTCTCCAATTGATAGAATTTTAATATATCCAGGAAAGCTTCGTCTTCGACATCATCCATCTTAATTGATCTTTCAGGCATAACAGCCTTTTTCTTGAAATATTTAATGTAAATCTTCTTAGATTTAGAGTCTTTATATTTTTTTACCTCCTCTCCAGCCTGGGACTTATTTGATGATTGTTATTCCTCTTCATTTTCCTCTTCTGACGAGGATTCAAAATCCTCAGAGTACGCTGATGACTCTATATCGTTGCCACCTTAGCCTTCACTTAAGTACGCCTTCGATCTTCATAAGTTGAGTCTTCCGACGACTCTGTGTTGAAGATAGATTTTTCGGTCTTTGTCGAGCAATGAATTTTTTAAGCCTTTTTTGCACGTGGCTTGGCTGCCGCCTCCGCTTTCATCGTCGCTGCCGCCGCCGCTGCTTCTGCTGTCACCCCCAGTTTTCGAATTTGGGGCATTTTTGTCATTTTTCAAGTTTTATAATTTTTAGGAATTTTATTTGATTTTATGTGATTTTTTGGGATTTATTTGGGTTGGTTTGGATTTTATCCCATTCGGACTCAAATTGGAGACCCGGGTAGCCTGGACCCTAGTGGGACCCACATACTAGCTGGGCTTGGCCCACATGCCATCATAATTAGGCTAGAAATTATTAACCCAACTTCCATGGCTTAATTAGTCATTATAGAGGCTAATTTAGTTAGTTAGAGCTAAACCGAAACGAACCGGACCAAACCGATTTCAAACCAAACCAAACTAAGCTTAATGGGTTGGGGGCTTAGTGGATCCCCAACCCAAGACCCCAAAGCCTTAGCCGGCCATGAGTAGGAGCCCCCCTTCTTCCTCATTAAGCAAGCTCTCTCTCTCTCTCTCTTTCAAATTCTTTCTTTCTTTTCAAAGCTCTCTCTCTCTCCAAAGAAACCTACTTTAGGTATGAATTTAATTCTCCATTTATTCTCCTTTTCCATTTATTGCTTTCACAATAATTGTAGAGAAGAGGATTCTCTACACTTTGCCCATAGAAAATTGTAGGTTTCCTAAAAATCTAGGTTAGAGGATTAATTAGGGGTTTTCTAATTAGAGTGGGATGTATTTATGTATATATATATATATGTGTATGTAGTATATATATATATATATATATATATATATATATATATATATATATATATATATATATATATATATATATATATATATATATATAAAATATATATATATATATATATATATATTTGTGTGAGTGTGTGTAGAGAGTGGTGTGAGAGTGGTATGGAGAGTATGTGTGCTTGTGTGAGTGTGTATGAGAGAGTGTGAGAGGGTGGTGTGTGTGTTTGTGAGTGTGTGAGTATTTGTGTGTGTGTGTCTATATTTGTATATATATATATGTGTGTGTATGTGTGTATTTATACATATGTAGATATACGTGTGTGTGTATTTATATATATGTAGATGTACGTGTGTGTGTAGGTATGTGGAGATTTGTGTGTGAATATATATATATATATATATATATATATATATATATATATATATATATATATATATATTCTCCTATATATATATATATATATATATATATATATATATATATATATATATATATATATATATATATAGGAGAATATATATATATATATATATATATATATATATATATATATATATATATATATATATATATATATATATATATATATATATAGATATATATGTAGAGAGATAGATGAGAGGGAGGAAGAGGAGATAGAAGAAGAATAGAAGGCAGCAGCAGCATGTGCAGCAGCAGGAGCAGCAGCTTGCAGTGGCAGTAACAGCAGCCACAGCAGCTGCTGTGGCTTAAACCCCCCCCCCAGCCCTTTACCCCTTAAACCCCCTATCTATATATATATATATGTATGTATATATATATATATATATATATATATATATATATATATATATATATATATATATATATATATATATATATATATATATAGGAAAATGTACCTAAGGTCGACCTCATTTTCCTCACTTTACGACATTTTTTTCTTGAATTTTTATTATAGGATTCATCTACACCTTATTGATTGGCAACATACCAAATTTTAAGAAAAAATAATATTGTTTAGCCCCCTATCAATAAGGTGCAAAATCGACGGTGTAGCAGCAAAGTTTTAGACCGTCGATTTTGCAAGGGATAGATAGGGGGCTAAAAAATATTATTTTTTCTTGAAATTTGGTATGTTGCCAATCAATAAGGTGTAGATGAATCCCATAAAAAAAATTCAACAAAAAAATGTTGTAAAGTGAGGAAAATGAGGTCGACCTTAGGTAACTTACCTAAGGTCGACCTTAGGTACATTTTCCTCATATATATATATATATATATATATATATATATATATATATATATATATATATATATATATATATATATATATAGATGTATATAGAGAGGGAAATGAAGAGTAGAGTAGAAGAAAGAGAGATTAGGAAATTAGAAGAAGAAGAAGTTAGAAGTTGAGAAGAGATTAGAAGAAGTTGGAAGAAATAGGAGGAGAAGAAGTTAGAAGAAGAATAGGAATAGGAATGGGAAGGGATTAGAAGAAGAAGATTAAAAAGGAAGAACTTGAATTAGAAGAAGAAGGATTAGAAGAATTAGAAAAGAAGGTTAGAATAGGAATTTGAAGAGGAAAGAGAAGTAGAAGTATAGGAATAGGATTTAGAAGAATCGAGTTAGAGAGCGAATTTGAGCCCGGAGTATCGGAACGCGATGAAAATTGGCGGAGTTAGAATACGTGATTTAGATTTTGCGGGTAGGCTCCCGAGTGGAAATCGGGGTCGTAGGGCGCCGGTATCGCGCCGTATCAGTGCGTATCTTGAAATATTCAAGATTTTGGCAACCGGCCGTATCATGGACTGGATGTCCATGTTACCTAGGTATTTTGGTAGGTAATATATGTATAGGCTAGTATCATACTACCCTGGGGAGATCGGGTCGAAATATCAAGCGTAGGTAGGCTAACTAGATAATCGCCGAAGGTAGAATTTTGTCCTTTTTAAGAGTAAAATAGGTAATTGGCCTATGGCCAAGAAATGAGTATCGAAGTCCAAGATGGACTTGGATATGGGCTGTAGAAGTTGGTAATAGTAAGGAATAGCCGTCTAGACCTAGTCTTGACCCCGGTTGACCACGGTTGACTTTTTAGACTAAAAGTCAACTATAGGTCAACACTTTACCTAATTTAGTCCCAAATTCCATTAGACTTGTGCAGTTGACCAAAAGTCAACTGTTAGTCACCAGTGACCTAGAGTTGACCTAGGGTTGACCAGAGTTGACCACGGTTGACCAGAGTTGACCGGTTGACCAAAAGTCAACTGTTGACTCAAACTGACCTAGATTAATTCCGTTTGACTTGCGTTGACCCAGTTTGACCCAGTTAGACCTAATATGACTTAGTTTGACCCCGTACAACCTAGTTTGATATGCCTTGACCTAGAATGACTTAATAGGATTCAAATTAATTTGATTTCATATCCTAAACATAGTATTGATACGTCTTGTTCTCTATAGGTCCTCGAGATGCTGCATTTGCTCCGGTTGACATACCATTTTATACTACAGGTGAGTACATTCTCTGACACTCTTCCAATTTACGATAACTGTTATAATTCATGTGATTAGTGTAGATATGCTTGTTCTTGACACATTGGTCACACGGATTGGTATTTATGGATCCCGACATGAGATATTATTCCTCGTTATCTTGGTATATCCTGTGCAAGCCCTTTGTAGTTCTTATGCAGTATATGGACACCGATTCTCGAGGAGACTTGCTCCCTTCTCGTAGAATCCCGTGTCGTAACGTGTCTTGCTTGGATCCACTCTACCAGTCGGGGACGGGGAGCACTAGTCTATATATGTGGTCATTATCCGCCTTGTTTATTCTTGTAGACCTTGAATAATACCAATCCTATACTCCACGTAGGATTGGTGGACCTATAGACCTTGTGCAGACCCAAGCCGGCTACATGTTGTAGCTAGTACTCACACACCTAGAGATATGATTCTTGATTCTTGTACATGCCATGATCAGTTTACTTGCCTTGTTCTAGCTCTAGATTTACAACTTACCTTGCTATGATATTCACATATACATTCCATGATTTCCTTGTATATACTATCTATTTACAGTCTTGTAGCTTTTATCATATCTTGTGAACTGCTGTTAGTAGATTGTACTCGTTCCATCCTGACAGGATATGTTGAAAATATTACAGATGCAGATGAGGGTGACTACTGCACCTACTACGGTCCGAATGACGTAGTGGGTTTAGAGTTGGAGACTTTGGTCCAGCAGGGCTTAGCTCCGCCGGATGAGACCCTACCTATTGCTTAGTTAGAGTAGGTCTTTATACTGGACTTTGTCTCCAGCTACTTTTGAGACTGTTATTATTATGGACTGTATTAGAGACTTGGACTTGAATATATTCTTGTACTGGACTTGACAGGTTATTATTTTATTATCGTCTTGTTGTCTTTATCTTTCAGTCTTTTCTTTGTTATCTTAGAGTCGTGATTGAGTACTCATATATATTCATTGCTTGTCCTCCGTTCGGAGTTGACCATATTCTCGACAGGTTTTTGTTATATATATAAACTGTTTAGAGTAGAAAAATCTACAGCATTTTACGCCAATTTTTTGGTGAGGGTTGGGCGTTGTCACGTCACGTGCCCTTTTAGCGGGTGCGGGTCGTGACACGTTTTAGTGGTGGCCCATGCAGGTCCTGAAGTCGCAATTAGTGCGATGTCGTAGCGGCACTCGTCTTAGAGTGTTGACTACGAGGCTGTGTTACACATAGGAAGTAGTAGGCTAGGAGTACTCAATCACAGTAGGATCTTTCATTGCTTATCTTGCTTACCATCTTTGATATTGATTTTTGCATTCTAACTGTCCTCCTTGATATAATATTTCCCATGCCGTATTTATTTCCTTCTTTATTTCTATCTTCAGGATGGTGCAGACTAGGTCCCAGTATCCTGAGCCCTCGGACGTGGAGAGGTCTGCTATGACTCGCAGACCTGATCTGGGCACTCCTGCTGCATTCGGGGTGCCGGCAGCAGCTGTTGGGGGCGCTCCTCCGACAGTTACGAGGACTGACCCCAGGACTGCTATGACTCTTCCAGCCACAGTGCCAGTAGTCGATACAGGCGCTCTTCCTCCTCCTGCGAAGCGGATTACTCCGCCGGTTGCAGACGTAATTCCACCTCCACCTCCTCTGCCTACAGATGTGGGGCAGATGCTTACTTTCCTCCAGCAGATGTTGGAGACTCAGAGAGCCCAGACCGAGGCTCAGCAGAGGCAGACAGACGTGATGTGTCAGGGCATAGAGGATGCCCATCAGTTGGCCCTTGCAGCCGTAGAGCAGAGGGCTCCGTATCAGGGGACGCGTACAAGGTACGAGGATATCCAGGACTTCAAAAAGCTCGGGCCCCATGACTTTAGCGGGACCGAGGGTGTGGTCTATGCAGACGATTGGCTCGAGGATATCGAGCGGCAGATGAGGGCCTTCCGCTTAGAAGACGACCTGAAGGTCGAGGCGGTAGGTTTGTAGTTACTAGACATTGCACGCACCTGGTTCAGGAACGAGCCAGCCCTAGCTGGAGAGGGCCGTACATGGGCAGAGTTCAAGCTCCTCTTCAAGGAGAAGTTCTTCTCCCCTACGGACAAGATTGACCTGGTGCGACAGTTCCAGGATCTGCAGCAGGGCAGTTTATCCGTGGAGGAGTATGCCGCGGAGTTCGGCCGTCTGAGCCGATACGTAGAGTACATGGTTCGAGACCCGGAGATCAGGGCGAGCCTGTTCAGGGAGGGACTCTCTTGGGAGATCAAACACCTCATTCCCTCCTTCTATGAGACATATACCCAGATCTATGCGGAGGCCCGCAAGGTAGAGCGGGAGTGGGGCTTGAAGCCCAAGAGGGAGCGTGATCATTTCTCGGGGGCTACTAGCAGCGCAGGGGCTGCTAAGCGCCCTCAGCTTCAGCATCGTTCTTTCCAGCATCACCAGCCGCAGGTTCAGACCCGAGCACCGGTTCAGCAGGTGCAGCACACTCAGCAGAGGTAGGCACAGCATGGGGTACTTTGCAACTACTGCAAGAAGTCCGGTCACATCTGGGAGGTCTGTCGGAAGAGGCTGGGCATGTGCCTCTACTGCGGGGAGGCTGGACATCAGTTGAGGGATTGTCCTGCGAGCCCTCGCAGGGTAGCCCGTGGAGTGGTAGCAGCTCAGGGGCACCGACGAGAGTACCTGCAGTGCAGCCAAGGGGTCCACTTTCGACCCAGCAGCATCGGTTTGTTCAGCACCACCAGCAGCGGGGTGGTCAGGGTAGAGCCTTTGCTCTTGCGGCCGAGGAGATGGAGCCTATCGCAGATGTTGTTGTCGGTTCTATTTTACTCGATTATTTTCCAGCTTTAGCCTTGTTTGATTCTGGTGCTACGTACAGTTTTGTGTATGTTTCTTTTGCTCTTAGGCACAATATTATTGCTGAGTATCTTGGTAGGACTTGCAAGATTATGACTGGGAATGGCATCATCCTAGTTAATAATGTTTGCAAGGGGCAGAGAGTTTCTTTGAGAGGCCGAGAGCTGAGTGCGTGTTTGCTCGTAATGCCACTTTCGAGTTATGATGTAGTACTCGGTATGGATTGGTTGAGCATGCACCACGCTAGCATTGACTGCAGAGGGGGCAGGATTCTATTTAGGCTGCCAGGAGAGCCGGAGTATGAGTTCACCAGGGGTGCAGCGGAGCAGGGAGATGGATTCTGTGGAGCGTTGTTAGCGGGGCCGGTGTTGACACATCCACTCATTGCTGAGTTCTTGGATGTCTTTCCCAAGGAGCTGCCCAGGATGCCGCCAGATTACGATGTTGAGTTCTCTATAGACCTAGTAACGGGCGTAGAGCCTATCTCACAGCACGTCTATAGAGTCAACAACCGTGAGTTAGAGGAGCTGAAGAGGCAGGTCGACGAGCTGGAGGACAAGGGCTTTATTCGATCTAGTTTTTCACCTTGGGGCGCGCTAGTTCTTTTCGTCCCCAAGAAGGACGGTACGATACGTATGTGCGTTGATTACAAGGCGCTCAACAACCTTACCATCAAGAACAAGTATCCTTTGCCGAGGATTGATGACTTGTTCGACCAGTTGAGCGGCACGAGGGTGTTCTCGAAGATCGACTTGCGTACCGGGTACCATCAGCTGAAGGTGAAGCAGGATGACATTTCGAAGACTGCCTTTCGGACTCGCTATAGCCAGTATGAGTATACCGTCATGCCGTTTGGGTTGACCAACGCCCCAGCGGTATTCATGAACTTGATGAACAAGGTATTTCATCAGTACCTTGACAAGTTCGTGGTGGTCTTCATTGATGACATTCTCATCTATTCGAAGACACCAGAGGAGCACGAGGAGCACCTGAGGATTGTATTGGACACTCTCAGGAGGGAGCAGTTATATGGGAAGTTGTCCAAGTGCGAGTTCTTCTTGGATCGCGTGGAGTTCCTAGGCCATGTTGTCTCTGGCGAGGGGATTTTAGTGGATCCGAAGAAGATTTCTACGGTGGAGTCCTGGTCGACGCTGAGCTCAATAGCAGAGGTTCGGAGTTTTCTGGGTCTGGCAGGTTACTATCGGAGGTTCGTACAGGACTTTTCCAGGATTGCCCAGCCGATGACCCGCCTTACCAGGAAGGACGAGGAGTTTGTTTGGTCCGATGAGTGCCAGGCCGCCTTCGAGGAGCTGAAGACGAGGTTGACTACAGCTCTTATCTTGACACTACCATCTGGATCTGGTGGTTATACGATCTACAGTGATGCTTCAGGACGGGATTTGGGTTTTGTGCTTCAGCAGCACGGGAAGGTAATTGCCTATGCATCTAGGCAGTTACGTCCTCATGAGAAGAATTACCCTACCCACGATCTGGAGCTAGCAGCGGTCATCTTTGCTTTGAAGCTGCGGAAACACTATCTGTACGGAGAGCGTGTGGAGATCTATACTGACCACAAGAGCTTGAAGTACGTGTTTACCCAGAAGGAGCTGAATATGAGGCAGAGGCGATGGTTAGAGCTGATGAAGGATTTTGATATATCCTTACAGTACCATCCGGGGAAGGCCAACGTGGTTACGGATGCTTTGAGCAGGTATCCCGTGGCCATGTGTTTGACGATGGATCGTCACCTTCTGGCTGATCTAGAGAGCTTGGGCATTGAAGTGATAGTTCCTGGGTTCGAGGTACAGATGTGGGGTCTGCAGGTGCAGTCAGAGCTGATGGACAGAGTCAGGGCAGCTCAGTTTGAGGATGAGGCTCTAAGAGTCATCAGGGAGCAGGTCTAGAGGGGACTGTTGGATGAGTTCTCTGTAGCAGGGGATGGGTCGTTGCGGCATGGTACCAGATTGTGCGTGCCGAGCGGAGGACTTTGGGAGGAGGTTCTTCAGGAGGCGCACCGTTCTCAGTACTCTATGCATCCAGGGGCCAACAAGATGTATAGAGACTTGAGACAGCATGTTTGGTGGTATGGCATGAAACGTGAGGTGGCTCAGTTCGTTTCGAGATGCTTGGTGTGCCAGCAGGTGAAGGCCGGGAGACAGAGACCCGGTGGATTGCTCCAGCCACTCCCCATTCCTGAGTGGAAGTGGGAGCATATCACTATGGACTTTGTATCTGGGCTTTCATGCTCTCCAGGAGGGAAGGACGCGATTTGGGTCATTGTTGATCGATTGACCAAATCGGCCCACTTTTTGCCTTTCAAAGTGGGTTTGTCGACGGAGAGGTTGGCCGAGATGTACGTGCGACAGATAGTCCGATTACATGGGGTTCCAGTGAGTATAGTCTCGGATCGGGACAGTCGATTCACTTCCCACTTCTGGCGGAGTTTGCAGCTTAGCTTGGGCACATCGCTCAAGTTCAGTACCGCATACCACCCCCAGACAGACGGACAGTCGGAGAGGACGATTCAGACCCTCGAGGATATACTGTGCACCTGTGTCTTGGACTTTGGGGGATCTTGGGAGGACCACCTTCACTTGGTAGAGTTTGCTTACAACAACAACTACCAAGCCAGTATAGAAATGTCACCTTTCGAGGCTCTATACGGACGGAGGTGCCGTACTCCCTTGTCTTGGGATGATGTCGGCGAGAGGGTCTTGCTTGGCCCTGAGATGATAGTGGATGCTACGGAGAAGATCAGGGTTATCAGAGATAGACTTCGGGTGGCGCAGGATAGGCAACGGCATTGGGCCGATAGCCACCGGAGGCTGTTAGAGTTTGAGGTATAGTTTAGATTTTTCTAGTACTTGAGTCTGATTGTGATTGTTTTAGATCAAGCTCTAAGTCTAGTGTTTTGTTCTAGGTTGGTGATCTTGTGTTCCTGCAGATTTCTCCGACGCGTGGCACGATTCATTTTGGTGGCGGCGGGAAGCTTAGTCCACGATATATCGGACCATTCTGTATCTTGGACAGGGTCGGTGCAGTGGCTTACCGACTTGAGTTACCGTCCGTACTAGAGGGAGTGCACAGTGTGTTCCACGTGTCGCAGCTGAGACGATACGTGGCAGATCCCAGTCACGTCTTAGACCACTCCGAGATTGAGGTGGGACTGACACTCAGCTACCCAGAGAAGCCGTTCGAGATCTTGGACCGAAGAGAGAAGGTGCTCCGGAACCAAGTCATTCCCTTGGTTCGCGTTGCATGGAGGCACCACTCTCCAGGTGAGTCCACCTGGGAGAGGAAGGATGACATACAGGAGCGATTCCCATATCTCTTCGAGCCTTGAGGTAAAATTCTATCTTTTCTTTCCTTGTTCAATTCATGATTGCTGTGTTAGTTCTCATTCAATTTCGAGGACGAAATTTTTTTAAGGAGGATAGATTTATCACCCCCAGTTTTTGAATTTGGAGTATTTTTGTCATTTTTCAAGTTTTATAATTTTTAGGAATTTTATTTGATTTTATGTGATTTTTTTGGGATTTATTTGGGTTGGTTTGGATTTTATCCCATTCGGACTCAAATTGGAGACCCAGGTAGCCTGGACCCTAGTGGGACCCACATACTAGCTGGGCTTGGCCCACATGCCATCATAATTAGGCTAGAAATTATTAACCCAACTTCCATGGCTTAATTAGTCATTATAGAGGCTAATTTAGTTAGTTAGAGCTAAACCGAAACGAACCGAACCAAACCGATTTCAAACCAAACCAAACTAAGCTTAATGGGTTGGGGGCTTAGTGGATCCCCAACCAAAGACCCCAAAGCCTTGGCCGGCCATGAGTAGGAGCCCCCCCTTTCTTCCTCATTAAGCAAGATCTCTCTCTCTCTCAAATTCTTTCTTTCTTTTCAAAGCTCTCTCTCTCTCTCTCCAAAGAAACCTACTTTAGGTATGAATATAATTCTCCATTTATTCTCCTTTTCCATTTATTTCTTTCACAATAAGTGTAGAGAAGAGGATTCTCTACACTTTGCCCATAGAAAATTGTAGGTTTCCTAAAAATCTAGGTTAGAGGATTAATTAGGGGTATTCTAATTAGAGTAGGATGTATATATATATATATATATATATATATATATATATATATATATATATATATATATATATATATATATATATATGTAGTATATATATATATATTTGTGTGAGTGTGTGTAGAGAGTGGTGTGAGAGTGGTATGGAGAGTATGTGTGCTTGTGTGAGTGTGTATGAGAGAGTGTGAGAGGGTGGTGTGTGTGTTTGTGAGTGTGTGAGTATTTGTGTGTGTGTGTCTATATTTGTATATATATATATATATATATGTGTGTGTGTGTGTGTATTTATACATATGTAGATATACGTGTGTGTGTATTTATATATATGTAGATGTACGTGTGTGTGTAGGTATGTGGAGATTTGTGTGTGTGTGTATTGATATATATATATATATATATATATATATATATATATTTATATATATATATATATATATTTTTTTTTTTGCACGATATATATATATATATTTATATATATATATATATATATATATATATATATATATATATATATATATATATATATATATATATATAGATATAAAAATATATATATATATATATAGATATATATATATATATAGAGAGATATATATATATATTTAAAGAGATATATATATAGAGATATATATATATATATATATATATATATATATATATATATTTAAAATATATATATATATATATATATATATATATATATATATATATATATATATATATATATATATATATATATATATATAGATGAGAGGGAGGAAGAGGAGATAGAAGAAGAATAGAAGGCAGCAGCAGCATGTGCAGCAGCAGGAGCAGCAGCTTGCAGTGGCAGTAACAGCAGCCACAGCAGCTGCTGTGGCTTAAACCCCCCTCCCCCCTAGCCCTTTACCCCTTAACCCCCCCATCTATATATATATATATATATATATATATATATATATATATATATATATATATATATATATATATATATATATATATAGAGAGAGAGAGAGAGAGAGAGAGAGGGAAATGAAGAGTAGAGTAGAAGAAAGAGAGATTAGGAAATTAGAAGAAGAAGAAGTTAGAAGTTGAGAAGAGATTAGAAGAAGTTGGAAGAAATAGGAGGAGAAGAAGTTAGAAGAAGAATAGGAATAGGAATGGAAAGGGATTAGAAGAAGAAGATTAAAAAGGAAGAACTTGAATTAGAAGAAGAAGGATTAGAAGAATTAGGAAAGAAGGTTAGAATAGGAATTTGAAGAGGAAGGAGAAGTAGAAGTATAGGAATAGGATTTAGAAGAATCGAGTTAGAGAGCGAATTTGAGCCCGGAGTATCGGAACGCGATGAAACTTGGCATGGAGTTAGAATACGTGATTTAGATTTTGCGGGTAGGCTCCCGCATGGAAATCGGGGTCGTAGGGCGCCGGTATCGCGCCGTATCAGTGCGTATCTTGAAATATTCAAGATTTTGGCAACAGGCCATATCATGGACTGGATGTCCATATTACCTAGGTATTTTGGTAGGTAATATATGTATAGGCTAGTATCATACTACTCTGGGGAGATCGGGTCGAAATATCAAGCGTAGGTAGGCTAACTAGATAATCGCCGAAGGTAGAATTTTGCCCTTTTAAGGGTAAAATAGATAATTGGCCTATGGCCAAGAAATGAGTATCGAAGTCCAAGATGGACTTGGATATGGGCTGTAGAGGTTGGTAATAGTTAGGAATAGCCGTCTAGACCTAGTCTTGACCCCGGTTGACCACGGTTGACTTTTTAGACTAAAAGTCAACTATGAGTCAACACTTTACCCAATTTAGTCCCAAATTCCATTAGACTTGTGCAGTTGACCAAAAGTCAACTGTTAGTCACCAGTGACCTAGAGTTAACCTAGGGTTGACCAGAGTTGACCACGGTTGACCAGAGTTGAGCGGTTGACCAAAAGTCAATCGTTGACTCAAACTGACCTATATTAATTCCGTTTGACTTGCGTTGACCCAGTTTGACCCAGTTAGACCTAATATGACTTAGTTTGACCCCGTACAACCTAGTTTAATGTGCCTTGACCTAGAATGACTTAATAGGATTCAAATTGATTTGATTTCATATCCTTAACATAGTATTGATATGTCTTGTTCTCTATAGGTCCTCGAGACGCTGCATTTGCTCCGGTTGACATACCATATTATACTACAGACGAGTACATTCTCTGACACTTTTCTAATTTATGATAACAGTTATAATTCATGTGATTAGTGTAGATATGCTTGTTCTCGACACATTGGTCACACGGATTGGTATTCATGGATCCCGACATGAGATGTTTTTCCTCGTTATCTTGGTATATGATGTGCAAGCCCCTTGTAGTTCTTGTGCAGTATATGGACACCGATTCTCGAGAAGACTTGCTCCCTTCTAGTGGAATCCCGTGTCGTAACGTATCTTGCTTGGATCAACTCTACCAGTCGGGGACGGAGAGCACTAGTCTAGATATGTGGTCATTATCCGCCTTATTTATTCTTGTAGACCTTGAATAATACCAATCCTACACTCCACGTAGGATTGGTGGACCAGTAGACCTTGTGCAGACCCAAGCCGGCTACATGTTGTAGCTAGTACTCACACACCTAGAGATATGATTCTTGATTCTTGTACATGCCATGATCAGTTTACTTGCCTTGTTCTAGCTCTAGATTTACAGCTTACCTTGCCATGATATTCACATGTACATTCCATGATTTCCTTGTATATACTATCTATTTACAGTCTTGTAGCTTTTATCATATCTTGTGAACTGCTGTTAGTAGATTGTACTCGTTCCATCCTGACAGAATATGTTGAAAATATTACAGATGCAGATGAGGGTGACTACTGCACCTACTGCGGTCCGGATGACGTAGTGGGTTTAGAGTTGGAGACTTTGGTCCAGCAGGGCTTAGCTCCGCTGGATGAGACCCTACCTATTGCTTAGTTAGAGTAGGTCTTTATACTGGACTTTGTCTCCAGCTACTTTTGAGACTGTTATTATTATGGACTGTATTAGAGACTTGGACTTGTATATATTCTTGTGTTGGACTTGACATGTTATTATTTTATTATCGTCTTGTTGTCTTTATCTTTCAGTCTTTACTTTGTTATCTTAGAGTCGTGATTAAGTACTCATATATATATTCATTGCTTGTCCTCCGTTCGAAGTTGACCATATTCTCGGCAGGTTTTTGTTATATATATAAACTGTTTAGAGTAAAAAAATCTACAGCGTTCCTCGCTGATTTTTCGGTAAGGGCTGGGCGTTGTCGCGTCACGTGCCCTTTTAGCGGGTGCGGGTCGTGACATCCGCCGCTGGCCTTTCGGCCTCTGCCCTAGCGACCATAATCTTGGTTTTTGCCGCCCTTGCAAGTTCTGCCCTTCGGGTCTGTATCGCATCCCTTTATGGATTCTTCCCCTTCGGCGACGGTCGTTGTTTCTTCGGCGGCATTTTGATTAGAAGCGGGTTTGGGAGAGGGTTTGGGAGAAGAAAGAGGGTTTGAGAGAAGAAGAGGGAAAATTTGACCGTCTTATATGACCTTGGGAAGTGGAAAAAATTAGAATAGTTTTGTGTATTAAATTAAATTTATTACTATTATTACTAGTATAAGACGGTCGAATTTATTACTATTAAATTTAAAAAACTACTTTCCAAAATTAAATTTATTACTATTATTACTAGTATATATCCACGTGTTCCGTATAAATTATTAAAAAATTTGGCAGAAAAAACGTGGTGGAAACATGTTTATTTAAAAAAATTTGACAACATATTTAAGAATGTGAAGTTTAATCTCAATATTTCTATTTTTCGAATATTTGATTAAATTTTTGAAAATAAGAAGACTATGTACTTGAAAAGAGTAAAATTGAAACACTCAAAGTTGTCCTCTATTTTACTTTATAATCATATTTAAGATGGATTTAACGGCAAGATTGACGCTGGCAGCATAATCAATTCTATGACGTAACAAGTCATTGATGGGGATATCGTCGCTGATATATGGATTTGACGTAACAAGATTTGTTAATTGAAAAATATATAAAGAGCAATGTTATAGTTAGCAAATGGGTGTAAGTCGAAAGAAGGTTGTAAAAGTTTGATTGTAATCGAAACCAAATTGAGTTAACAAAATATTATATTTCATTAAACTACAGCTTCGTCGCCGGAACATTCTCCGGCGAAGTATACAAGAGGAGGACAAAAAACTGTAAAAAATGAAAAAAAAGAAAAAACAGAAAAATAAGAGGTCTACCCCTCACTGGCCTCGCGGAGGATCTCCACAAAGTCCTGCAGGGTGCGCACACCCGCCCTATGGCACAGGTGGCGAAACGCTTTCCTCTTCTCTAGAGAATCCCGTTCCTCCGGAGTGATCGACAACAGGTCAAAGTTGGGCACCGGATGAAGAGGTCGAGCGATGACCTCCAGTGACAACCCGTAGGAGGTCAGGAAGTCCGCAGCCGCTGTCAGCCAGTCATGGGATGGAGACGGCGTAGAGGGTGCTCCATACGGAGAGGCTCGGCGACGACTAGAAGAAGACTCTGGCAATGGTTCCCAACCAGATGATCTTTTTGGAGCCATGTTAAATGTGCAACCTACTCAGATGAATGGGGATCCCTATGTATATATATGCACGTTCCTAACCGACTCTTTTTATTCCTTATAGGAAAAGTTGGGGATATTCAATTTCTTATTCC
Source organism: Iris pallida (assembly GCA_029216955.1). NCBI lineage: Eukaryota > Viridiplantae > Streptophyta > Magnoliopsida > Asparagales > Iridaceae > Iris > Iris pallida. The sequence continues at coordinate 18,874,472 of JANAVB010025198.1, read as the reverse complement.
TTATTGGAAGTTGGGGATATAATGCTACAGTTACAACCAAATGCTTACAACACTCTTACAACCTTCACCCATTGCTGACATGTGGGCCATAGCCCACATGTCAGCAGTGAATGTTGTAAGAGTGTTGTAAGCATTTGGTAGTAGACTTAGCATTATTGATGTCTTATTCCAAGCTTAGTTGGTTGTGCTGTTTGGCTTTTACCTGGAAGGCCTAGGTTCGAGTCTGGTGTTTGGGTTCTGTAGAAATTTTCTATTGTTAACATTTTTTGGGTGCTATTATATGCTTTTAACTTAGTATGGAACAATTTTTGGGACTGTTAATGGCCATTCTCCATTTCTTTAACACGGAGAATGGTACATTTAGGACGGAGAATGGTACATTTAGGACGGCGAATGGTACATTTAGGACGAAGAATGATAAATGTAGGACGGAGAATGATACATGTAGAATGAAGAATGGTACATTTAGGACGGTGAATGGTATATTTAGGACGGAGATAGGACGGAGAATGATACATGTAGGACGGAGAATGGTACATATAAGACGGAGAATGGTACATTTAGGACGGAGAATGGTACATTTGAGACTGTTTTGTGTTGGAAAATATCAAAATCTCTTGGATATGATTACACTGAGATGTTGTATTAATGGTAAAATCTGTGTTGGGAAATATCGAAATCTCAGAAGTGAGCCGTCTTAGGCGTCATTATATCACAGTCCATTTTATTTATAAAACAATTACTCCCTCCGCCCCAAAAATATAGTCTCACTTTCTTTTTTGGTTTGTCCCATATTATAGCCCATTTCTTTTTATATAATGGATGTTTGTGGAGTAATTTACAATTTTAGCCTTATTTAAACTGCAATTATATCAAGATAAACTCTACAATTCTCTATGCATTTAAGAGTTGCATTTTGAAAATATACTTGAGCTTTAATGATGGATACTGAAAAGACACTTTAGTATATATAATTTGCCAAAATATTGCCTCCAAAGTTTAATTTACATAGTAGAATGTGATGGCATTAAATAAACCCAATTAAAGATTTAATGGCATTCATTAACCCAATTAGAGATCACGATAAGTACAAAACGTTCATGCAAAATTCAAAACTTCTATGAGGGGTAAATTGGAGAGATTTTGTTTTGTTGGACATATTAATTGAATTTTCTTAATCTTGGTGAAAATAGAAATAAGACTATATTTTTGGGACGGAGGGAGTAATCATGTAAAAAATTATTGACAAAAGTAAAATTTTCTCAAAATGGAGAATCGAACTCATAAAAAATATCTTGTATGTAGACTAGTGAAAAATATAAAGAAATGCATGTATGCTAATGTTTTCACCATTCACCCCAGGAATGATTGATGGTATCTAAATCATTATACATCTCGTATCCAGGTTCCTCTGGGACTGGAATTACATCATCAAAGGGTTTTTTAAACGTCTGTATTGAATAACAAATTTTCCAGAGTTCGTCGTCAAAGTGTACGCTGAAGCACCCACGTATATCGAGCACGCGAAGACCCTTGCAGTTGCATATGATAGATCGCAGCGTGTCTCCATTGAACATGCCGAATCCCATATGTAGGTGCTCGAGATGCGACATCGAATCAGCCATGGCCTTTCCCTCCATCTCGTTTTTCGTGTCCAGCACGAATCTGTTCCTGAGCATGAAATCTGGAGGGGGCATGTTCCTATCCAGCTTGACCAGATGGTGGCAATACTTTCCGGCGTTTAAGATTCCAGTCAACGTGATATAGAGACAATAGCTAATGTCGAGTTCTTCCAGCACCGGGAGAAACTCCAAGTGTCTCACGAAAGTTTCATCACTCACGTCGCACTTCGAAATGCGCAGTACCCTTAAAAATTTTCTACTGTATTATAAAAATAGAAAAACATCAATAGAAATTAACAAAAGTATACGTAAAATTTTGTAATAGAAAAAATAAAGTATTAGAATAAGACCAAATAAAATTTTGTACTGGCCTTAAACATGCAAAATAGAAGGCTGCTTCGTCGAGCTTGTACGCGAAAAAGGACCCTAGATATCCCCCACTGCGAGCCATGAGCTTCATTACGGTCAAACTAATCTCAGCGGTTTGCTGGGTCCTCCGGCACCACTGTACCAAGTCGACGTTAGACCAATAGTCTAAGGGACCGTTGAGCGCCTTCCACCACGAACGGCAAACTGGGGCCATGTTGCACATTACTTCGTCCGTCGACATCCCCGACAGTACCAGTATCATCGAGAGAATCTCGGTAGGGATGACGGCCCATCCACTGCAGTTGATCTTGCTCCTCTCCATTGTGACTATTCTTCTTCTTCTCTCCTTTGTTTCTCTCTAGTCGGATGGGTTCTCTTCTTTGAAAAAGGCTATTTAACCTCTCGTTTAGGGGGTGTAACCCGTTCGTGGAGTGGTGTAACCGAACAAGGCACAAATCTATTGGAAAATAACGGTAATGCCACTGTATTAATATTAGCAATTAGTCGTTTGGGCTCCCAACATATTTGGGTGATGCCATCTCACATTATGTGGCATCTGACATGGCAGATGACATACCAGCTGATATGGCAAATTTTAACCCCAAAAATTAATTATCCAAATTTTTTTAATGTTAATGTTAATGTTAATGTTAATGTCAATATTAATATTAATGTTAATGTTAATGCTAATGTTAATGTTAATGTTAATATTAATATTAATGTTAATATTAATGTTAATGTTAATATTAATTAATGTTAATTTAATATTACATTATTTATTTACTATTAATGTTAATTTTAATATTAATTTTATTGTTAAATTTTGCCATGTCAGCTGTCATGTTAGCAACCATGTCATATGCCACATAATGGAAGATGGTATCACCCAAATTTTTTGGAAGCAAATAGCATTTTCGTAATATTAGTTTTAATTATATTGTAAATTTTAAATTAACAGAAAAGCTAATGTAGATTTAATATTAATGCTACTGTTAAATTTTCCCGATCATACCTCGATACTTACGATTGTCGACCAAGTTACCATCTTCATCATTATCAAGTTTTCACCCGAATCATCGTCCTCGCTGGGGCATGATGCCGCACGAGCCTGGAGTTGCGTTCGTGCAAGGCAAGATAACAGATTCACAATAGTATTTATAGCTCAAATTGATAACATAAGCAGCGGAAGGAAAACGTAGTATACAACAAGAATCTCTTTTATTGATAATGAGCTGAAGGTTACAATGGCTCTGAATATCCCAACTTAACATGCCAATTGGCTACAACGCTCATGATCTCTCTAGCCCACAAAGGAGTACATTGTTCCATACATTATGCCTCTTTATAGCCAACAAGTAGTCTTCGGCTGAACAGCTCCATGTCGCAAGTCCGAATGCAAATGCGGTAGCTGCTCTTGAACGCTAAGGACTCCATGCCTCGGCACGTCCAAGCCGAGCCCCGCCTCGAGCCGAACATATCCTGAACTTGCCCACTACCGTGTCCCTGCGGCAGATACAGTTAGACATAATCTTAGCATAAACATAGTGATCGTGCTCATCTATGTCCCATTTTGCCTAGCCTGCAAGGTTAGAACTTTACATAACAAATCATATCATTTCACTCAACCAACCAACCGTAAACTTAAACATAAGCATAAGGGTGGTAGGCCCTGCGCCTGCACCCAACGCTAATCTCAGCCCATCGGCCCTATCTATATGAAGGTCACGGTATTTTGCACCGTAATGCATCTTTGGCATCCTTATGTGTAAGACTATGATCGCTTCGATACGGGTTGCTAGCCCAATATCCGAAGGATTCCAAACTTACTGATATCATAGCTTATCACAACACTGGACGGTCGTAACCCGTCCTAATAATGTGTGCCATAAATACCATACATAATTCCCTCCTTTGAACTACTCGGTTGAATTAAGATAATGTACACCATAAATACCATACATAAATACCAACACTGGACGATCGCAACAATATCATAGCTTATTGAGTATATTATATTGTCATTGCTTGTCCTCCATTCGGAGTTGACCATTCTCGACAGGTTTTAATATTATAATTGTTTTAGATAGTAGAACTAGACAGCATTCTACGTCGTTTCTGCGGTGTAGGCTGGGACGCTGTCACGCACTCATACCCTAACTCCGGGTGCGGGTCGTGACAGGGTGCACGAGAAAGGAATAATGTCGCTACGGATTCGGTTGAGACCGATAGGTCGGAATCGATTGGCTCGATCGAACGGAAACGGTTGAATTAAGATCTATTCCACGTTATGGAATGGCTTCTCTGGAACCAAGTCTCATATTCAGCGAGTTGCGGGTGATCGCGTAGGCGACGTCAGCGCAGCCAACCAGTCGCTCGCTTGAAGCAAGTCTAAGGCGAGTGGTTGACCTCCTTCGCCTCATCCCTCTTCGACGTCACTGGCATCACAAGACATCCTGGACGTATAGCTCTGTTAATCGGGGTCCTTTCAATGCAAGTAGCTAGCTCCGATGCAAGTCCCTGCTTAACCTGTACTGAAACCTTATGCACGACTATACCCTGTTTCCTTCTAGGTCGAAACGGTCCCGTGGCCCCGGGTTGCTGTTCGAGGAAACTACCGCCTTGTCGACAAGTTGTCCATAACCATGCGAAGACATATTTTCCTTTTAGTTATTAAGACAGCCTACATTATCTTTGAAAACTCAATCCCTTTCCTGTATTTGTGCCCTTGCATTTATCCTTCCATTCGTAACAATATTATCGATTTACCTAGGAAGGGGGTCGAGAAGAGGAGGGTAAGCCACTCACCTTGAGTTTACTTCAGGCGAGAGAATGGATCTTAATTCAACCGTTCCCGTTCGATCGAGTCAATCGATCCCGACCTATCGGTCCTGACCTATCGGTCCCGATCGAATCGATAGCGACAGTGTTCCTTTCTCGCGTACCCTGTGGACGGAATACGGGGCACGATGTACGGACGGGGCACTACAGGTATACACTAAGATGTCGTCTATGAACACTATCATGAACTGATCCAAATAGTGCATGAAGATACGATTCATGGGGTCCATGAATACGGCTGGCACACTGGTCGCTCCAAATGGCATAACAAGAAAATCTTATGTCCATACCTTGATCTGAATGATGTCTTCGGGATGACTTACTCTCTGACTCGGATCTGATAGTACCCTCATGACCGCAAGTCAATATTCGAGAATACAGCCGCTCCCTTGAGCTGATCAAATAAGACATCAATGTACGATAATCAACACATAATCTTGACGTACCATCCTTCTTCTTCACAAGAAGTATCGGTGCTCCCCAAGGCGATCCACTAGCACGAATGAATCCTTTGGTTCTGAGTTCTTCAATTATCTTGTACAAGATTTCCAACTCTGAAGGTGCCATCCTGTAGACTCTCTCCGATCCTGGTGTCGTCCCTGGAATCAAGTCGATGGTGAAAACTCTGCCTCACCGAAAAATGAAAACTCTGCCTCACCGAGAATACCAAAAATAATCCTGCCAATATGGAAGTATATTCTTGTGTATTGCTCCTTCAACCAATCCATTCCTAGGCCAAGGGACCGATTCGGCCCGCCGTAAAAGGGTCGTCGTCTAACCCAGCTATAGTCCATGATGGCTTGACATTGCCAGTGGCCTTCACACCCTTTTACTGCTTAACAAATGCACGTGACACGGGACGGTGCTTGCTTTACTTCGATAGCCCAACAAAACTCTTTTCTAATGTGTTCGTGCAATGACTTGACAAGCAAGGGCTACGTCAAGCCTTGCATCGAGGGAACGTGATGTGCACGCGTTCGACTTGAACAATCAAGTTCTTTGGGTGCATAGACTTAAGCAAGAAAGCAGTGAAATACGACTTAAACTATGGGACAAGCGAATGTTAATATTAATTATAGTTCCAATTATATTTTAAATAAAAAGGAATACAATTTTAACTTTAACTAGTTTGAAGTAAATGTTAAATCAAAAACTATTTTAAATTTTAGTATTAATATTAGTTTCAATAATATTATAAATTTTAAATTAACAGGAATGTCACGAAATTAGAAACCTAGCTAGCTGATGTCACGTTGCTCGGGGCTCGGTTAGTGTTCGTCTAAACTCGGACGTGTGCACTAGTTATTAGTAATGATAACCAAAAATTGAATTTTAAGTTTAAAATCTAGTCGAGCTCGATCCTTCCTCTTTATCCCATCTCCCACACTCTCTCTTTCTCTCTCTCTCTCTCTCTCTCTCTCTCTCTCTCTCTCTCTCTAGGGTTCTCTCTCACAGGTTGTGTTCTTTACACAACAGATCTCGTAGAATTAAATGCTCTGCATGCGTTATCCTACAAAATTTAATAATAAACACTGATACCATATCATTAGAAGAGTAAAAGTTGTCTTGGAAGTTGTAAAAAATTACTTTGTATTGTCTTCTCAATACTTTTTTGCATTGGAGATGACTTTCTAAACTTATTGTCATTTGTGAATATAGCCGCCTATGCAAGATATTGTCTTCTGCCTCATGCCACATAGGATACACAACACATAACAAGACAATAGGGTTTCGTAGCATTAAATGTTGCTGCATGAGTTATCCTACAGAAGAGGGCCACGTGGAGAATGCTGTTGCATGCTTCCTCATGCGTTATTAGCTATGTAATTTAATAATACATGTACCCAGAAGACGAGAAAGTTGTGTTGTTGGAAGTTGTTTCCTTAAAATTATGCTTGCTCCTAGAATCACTCAAGATTTTTCATGAGTCATCAAAAGAGGGCCACGTGGCGGAGTTACAAGGAAGACGAAAAGGTTGTGTTGTTGCCTTGCTGGAAGTTATTTCTTCCTGAATAATGTTTTTTGTACCTCCAAATTGCACTTTCAAACTGTCCATCCTTACGTGGCAGCTGACGTGATATGTTGATCTGGCAGCTGACGTGGCAATTTTTTTTAAATAAAAATTAAAATTAAAATTAAAATTAAAATTAAAATTAAAGTTAATGTTAACATTAACATTAACATTAATATTAATATTAATATTATCGTTAACATTAACAATAACATTAATATTAATATTAACATTAACATTAACATTAATATTAACATTAAATTAACATTGATATTAACGTTAAATTATTATGGAGAAAATTGGGTAGTTAACTTTTTGGATTACAATTTGCCATGTCATCAGTCATGTCAGATGACACACACTATTATTTAACATGCCACATCAGATAGGAGGGCTATATATTAGAAAGACAATTTGGAGGTACGAATATAGCATTACTCTTTCTTCTTGTATTGTTTCTTGTCCTTCGTTTCTTCTGCTGGTTTCTAACACACTCTATTTTCTTCAATGTCGACGTCACATGGAGAAAGTGATTGTCGTGTGGAAGATTTAGTCGATGAAGAAAGCTTCCTTTCAAGAGGACTGTCAGATGATTTGGATGATGAGCAAAGTTTAGAAGATGTTAACTTAGAAGACAGTAAAGAACAAGATGAAGAAAATAATGGAAGAATGCATCATAACGACGACGACGACATCAAAGCAAACAACGAAATGTTATTTTGCATCACCCTTTCTAATGGATTTAAGAAATGCATTATATTTTACATTTACAAAATGTTGCAGTCTGCCAACATTAACAAAGATCCAAAACATCTCTTAGAAGAAGATATTGTTGGCCTACAGTTCAACTCTATTGAAGAAGCAGAGACATTCTACCGAATATATTCAAAAGCATATGGTTTCAGTATTAGAAAGAATGAGGTAAAGAAAAACAAATCTTGAGAGGGGGTATCAAAGTTTTGATACCCCCTATGTATGACATGTGGGCCCTTCCTGCTTTATAAAATGTGTACACATATATATACACATAAATTTTAAGCGGGCCCACATGTCATACATAGGGGGTATCAAAACTTTGATACCCCCTACTGTATCAAATTTTTGATACCCCCTATGTATGACATGTGGGCCCCTCCTGCTTTCTAAAATATATAAACAATATATATACACATAAATTTTGAGATGGCCCACATGTCATACATAGGGGGTATCAAAACTTTGATACCTCCTACTGTATCAAAGTCTCTCATTTAAAAGTTAAGTAAAATTGAGAAAAAAAAACTTTGATACAGTAAGGGGTATCAAAGTTGGCAGAATTCGAAGGGGCAGATTCATTGGTATTAATAGCATATAAATGGCAGTAGTTGGGAGAGTTTGTTCTAGTCTTACTTAGCTTTACTTGAGAAGGGGCAGATGCATTGGTATTGATGGAAATTAATTGCTCTAAGTGGCTGCCACTTGGCGCATGAGTCCGAGTTGTTCCATGCCTATAAATGGCAGTAGTGTAGGGAGAGTTTGTTCTCGTCTCACTTAGCTTTTCTTGTGGAGATGGAGTCTACCGATCCCCCGCCTTGGCAAGACGCTTTTATCTTGGTTGTCGATCTCCTCGTTCGAAGAAGCTTTGGTTGTGAAGCCCTTCAGAAGACTGAGATGTGCCTGGGTTTAGATTTATTGCCAACCCACGCTCTGTCGAAGTGCCCGCACGTTGATTGGCTCGAACTATGCTCGAACTATGCAAGGTGTCCTTCAGAAGACTGGGATGTGCCTGGGTTTGGATTTATTGCCAACCCACGCTCTGTCGAAGCGCCCGCACGTTGATTCGCTCAGACTATGCACGGTGTTCCTTTGCCGCAAGGAGTTTATTTCTTCCCGAGATCCAAACATCTACCACGTGGACACGAACTGAAAGACAACAGAGAACTGAATTCACTTCATGGAGTTCCATTGCTCTGACTATGTACGGAGTTCCTTTGTTCATGGAGTTACATTGCTCTGATGATGCACGATGAAGTAATTTGCCTCAAGGAATTCCTTTTGCCTCAAGGAGTTCCATTGCTCTGCGATGCCTGCACGCAGCTCATATTCAACTTTTTTTTTGATAATAGGATTTTATGTAGTAGTTTAGACTTTCATATGTAAATAAAAGTCAAACTTTTTGTGGTTTTCACAATGTAAATGTAACTCATAAATGATTTTATTATAAAAGACAGAGCAGAGCAGACACTATAAAACACAGAAGTTCTCTTGAAAGCAAATTCTTGGCCCATACCAACCTCATCATTGTAGTCTTCTTAGCCCATATAAACCTCGTCATATTCTCATCAAACTCATCTTCATTCTCCTTTTCAAACTAAACGGAGAATAACATTCTACGTTTCGAAAGACACGGAGAACGTCATTCTCCGTTTAAATAAAAATGGCGAATGAACATTTTAATGTGTTTTACCACTGGAAATGTTATTCTTCGTTTCAAGACAGACGGAGAATGTTATTATCCGTTCCGAAATAAACGGTGAATAGAATCCTCAAATGATTTAATTTAAACGGAAAAGTTATTCTCCGTTTCAAGTAAACGGAGAATGCCATTCTCCGTTCCAAATAAAACGGAGAATATAATCCGAAGGGGCAGATTCATTAGGAATAAATGACATATAAATGGAAGAACTCATTGGTATTAATGGCATATCAATGGCAGATTCATTGGTATTAATGACAATAAAAGTGACTGCCACTTGGCGCATGAGTTCGAGTTGTTAAATTTTGCCAATAAATAGCAGAAGTTGGGAGAGCTTATTATAAAAATGACTGCAACTTGGCGCATGAGTTCGAGTTGTTTCATGAGGTCGAAGAATGGCCATTCTTATGGATTTAAACACTGGGAATGACATTCTCCGTGTAAACTAACACGGAGAATGTCATTCTCCGTTTCAAATGACACGAAGATTGTTATTCTCCGTTTAAAATAAAACGGAGAATGAACATTCTACCTTCCATTCGCCGTATTTACCGTCCATTCGCCGTATTAAAAGCAAAGAGAATGTCCATTCGTCGTATTCTCCGTCCATTCTCCGTCCTAAATGTATCAAATAAAACGGAGAATATAATCCGAAGGGGTAGATTCATTGGTATTCATGGCATATAAATGGAAGAATTCATTGGTATTAATGGCATATAAATGGCAGATTCATTGGTATTAATGACAATAAAAGTGACTGGCACTTGGCGCATGAGTTCGAGTTGTTCCTTGCCAATAAATGGTAGAAGTTGGGAGAGCTTATTATAAAAATCACTGCCACTTGGCGCATGAGTTCGAGTTGTTTCATATGTAAATAAAAGTCAAACTTTTCGTGGTTTTGACAATGTAAATGTAATTCAAAAATAATTTTATTATAAAAGCAGAGCTTATAAAAGACAGAAGTTCCTTGCCCAATTACATAATTATATTATTATTTTACAATGTCATTGCTTGGTTCGTAATACATATTTGCTTGAAAGCAACTCCTTAGCCCATGCCAACCTCATCATTGTCATCTTCTGGTGAGTTTCATCGTCCTTTCCTCCCGATATTTCGAAGGGAGTAGTCGTCAACATATTCATATAATACGTCGTGTACAAGAGGCAGTTGGGTGCCCGTTGTTGTGGGCAATTTAGAGAACAATTCAGCACTTTGCTCTCATACTCCATCTTCGTCGGGCATCTCTCCCTCATCATGTCAACTTTTCTCCTGACGATAGGCTCTAAGGTCTTCTTCATTAATTCTGCATACACCTTGCACTTATCGTATGTGGTTTGCCTCAAGGAGTTGTAGTGTGTCCAGTCGTAGGAGATAAAGTTGAATGTTAGCAGAGTATAGTATTTGATGGATGAATTAAAGAGTGGGATGAATAGCAACTCTATGTCGTCCTCCAAACCCATAACGAAGTCTACTAATTCTGTTTGGATGTCTTGAAGGGCGCCGGCTTTTGCGTCTGGTTCATTGGCACGTTCAACGATGGTCTGTTTCCCAAAAACAAAACACAATATCATGAGTAATTTTTTCTGTCATTTTTTATCGGTGTACACATGAATATGGATTTTTTCTGTTTGAATTCTTACCAATGTATAGGCCATCATGAATGCAGACCACTTATGTGATTGGGGCGCCGGCTTTTGCTTCTGGATCAATTGCACGTCCTTTGAACTAGACGGAGCACACCTTCTTTTAATGCCTTGCATTTCTCTCAGCTTCCTTATTATTATGTTCAGTATGCCAGCCTCCATGTCGTCATAGTTGAGTATGTCTTGCATGTCTACTGCCGACAGCTGGACTGAAACTCCATTTTTACCCTCTTCCGGAAAAAATATTTATACAATATCACTGCACATAAATTTAGTTTAGATTAAATTAATAAAGATAGATTCTCATTACATAATTGTGAAAAAATTCTAGAAAAAAAGGGGGGTTCAGAATACATACTCTGGAGACTTCTTTTTGGGAATTACGATGTCGATGTATTGCTTCTTCAGCTCTTTATCCGAATGTTTCCAAAGTAAGAGTTCATCGCATTCCTTTAGTATGACACGGTTCTTCTTTAATTCAGCCATTTTGACGTAATCTCTGGATTTCGGAGCGGCATTAATCTTCCGCTTTTTATTAGCCTCTCCAACTGTATTCTTTTCCAAGGGAGTAACAACTTCTTTCCTCTTTCCCCCCGATCCTCCTCTTCTTTTGGCTTCTTTTGGAGCAGCAAGCTCAGCAGCTGCTTCAATCTCCTGACGCTGCAATGCTACAACCATGGCTTCGAGATTAACAATTTTTCCATCCTTTTCAGTGGCTTCAATATTGAACGATTCAACTTTATTTTGAAGCTCCCTTTTCTCCTCAACGAGCCTTTTATTTGTTTCTCTGAGTTGTCCGATTGTTCGCACTGAAATAAAACAAACAACAATGAAATGTATGTTGTGAATCTAATACGGAGAATGACATTCTCCGTGTAATATAATACGGAGAATAGAAATTTGAATAGAAAAGATTTTACCTTATGCATGTACCTCTGCAACAAGAACAGAATTCTGCTTTCTATAATCCTCCAGTTCATGCACAGAGCCCTCAATCACAACGTTGACTGCACGTTGTTGCGCTTCTTCTGCCTCGAGCTCTTTCATCTTTTCTTTGAGTTCTTCATTCTGTACAAGAATATCAGAATGATGTCTTCTCAAATCCTCCAGTTCATGCACAGAGCCCTCCATCACAACGTTGACTGCACGTTGTTGCGCTTCTTCTTCCTCGAGCTCTTTCAGCTTTTCTTTGAGTATGGCATTCTCAACGTTGGCTGCACGTAACTGCGCTCCTTGTGCCTCCATCTCTTTTAACTTTTCTTTGAGTTCTTCATTATGCGCAAGAATATCAGAATGATATCTTCTCAAATCCTCCAATTCCTTTGCTGAGTCGTCCATCACAACGCCCATTTCATGATGCTGTGGTATCCTTTGTTCATCAAAATTATCTCCACCTGCTTCTTGGTGTTCTTCCTCTCCCTCTTTTTCAACTTCTTCTATAGGTGGCTCATCTTCTTTGTGCCCTTCTTCTTCCCCAACAGGTATAACCAGATCTTTCAATATCATCTTCGATCTCATTTTGTTGTAATATTCGGCCTTGAGGAAGTTTGAGATTTCGTACCCATTCTATGTAAAAAAATCTTGGGTAATCAGGAATTGGGGCGAACTTCCTTTCCACAAATTTACTATGTTCTGCAAACCAATAGAGGAAGTATATTGTGCAACCTTCCAATTTGTGGAAAGCCATTGAGTAATCCCCATGTTCAGTTTTGCTTCTACTCCTCTTTATGCTATCCATTACATATGCCAGGATTAACCATGGCCAGCATATACTGTTGATGACGTCCACACTGTCTACCAAGGCCAAGAATCTGTACGATAAATTTGAATCGCCAGACTTTGTGAAGAATACTGTTTGGCACAAGTGGAAGATTATTAGCTTGGCCAAATCATCTGGATTAACAGTGTTATCTCTGCCACGAAGCCGTCGTAACAATTCAAAGAACTTGTCTCTCACTTCCTTATTCGTGACTTCTGAGTGTTTGCCCTTAGTATTAGCCAACAATCTTGTGAAGTGATCTCTACACATGCTCAATGATGCTGGTGGTGTAGGCTGCTGTTGTTTTTTCTTTATCAATCTTCTGTAAAAAAACATCATCATGGCTTTCTTCATTCAGCCGTAGACCGAATATGACTGCCATATCATCGACGCTTGGTGCAATTTTAACAGTGGTGCTCAATTCAAAGCACCCGACGCCATCTTCTTCTTCTGTGTAACTTGCAATTAAATTCTCAAGCCCTTCTGTTACCTTGGCCACTTCGGAGACGTGGACTCTGTTTTGGTAGAAAATCTCGACAAAATTCTAAAAACAGGTATTCATCAAGGAATCAATAACTAGCACAGGTAAACGGCCAACATCTTGATTGACCTCCTCCATAAGATGTAGCATTGGCTTGAAGGTAGAACGGAAAAGTCTTGAATCCTTATTCCTGACAGATTTTTTTCTACAAAACAAAAAAAACAAAAAATTAGGTCGGAGAATGTTATTCTCCATGTAAACTAACACGGAGAATGTTATTCTCCGTTTCAAATGACACGGAGAATGTCATTCTCCGTTTAAAAATAAAGCGGAGAATGAACATTCTAATGTGGTTTAACACTGGGAATGTTATTCTCCGTTTCAAGTTAGACGGAGAATGTCATTCTCCGTTCCAAATTAAATGACGAATATAATTTAACATTCAAATGCATTTTATGACGGAGAATGTCATTTTCCTTGTAATATATACAGAATTTGCGAACATAAAATCAAAGTTATACCTTCTGTTTGTACTTCTTCTTGCACTTCTTTATGTTTAGCAACTTTTCTCTTTTTCCTTTGTGTAACTTTCTTAGAATAGGGTTTCGGTTGTTCTCCGTCTATCGCTTTTGGATTTTCTGTAACTGGTGCATCTTCTCTAATTGGTGATGCTGCCGGTGATGATTCTGCCGCTGATGCCGACATGGTGTGAAGATTGCGAATGGGGAGGAAGGTTAGAAGATTTTGGAGAAGAATAACCTAGGTTTGAGTACAGAGTGGAGTATGAAAGAAGAGGAAGAATCGAAACGGTTTTCTTTTCTTTTTCTTTTTTTAATAAAAGGGTTCGGGGGTGTTTTGAATTTCAATTAATTAGAAGGGCAAAAATGTCATTCGATGGAAGGGTAAAAGACAAACTCCTTTCTGCTTAATTATATTAATTTGAAGGGCAAAAATGATTCTGCTTAATAAAAAAGAATCGAAGCTGTTTGGCAAAAATATCATTACAACTCAACAAAACAAATGAACATAATATATTAGGGGTTTCCGTATATTAGATATAAAAGAAGAAGAAAAAAAATCATCTTCCATATTCAATCATTTCAGATTGGACTTCTTTTTTAGCTCTTCATTGTGCTCTGAAGTTGTAATCCATTCAGCAGCTTTGCGTCTTTCCATTCCCGCATCAAACTGCATATAACAAACATAACATCAAAAATATTGCTCTAAAAAGTTAAAGTTTTTGATAACATATTTTCAGACTTACATTGAGAGAACGGTAGTTTAGACTACATCGATCTTTCATGAATGCAATTACAAAAATTCCACAATCAACAGAATTGCCTTGGCGGGGAACATAAGAAGGACGTTTTATTGCAAAAGTAGAAAAGCTGAATCTAGGATTTCTCAACTTCAAAATCTCTTCTTGGAGAAAGAGATCCAAATTTGAAAGCTACAATTACCAGAATATAATATGTATTAGTATACCGCGTATCTTGTACCCAATTCATAAAAATTGATGAATATGAGCTTACTATTTCTTTTATGACTGTTTTGCTTTGAATCGGATCATCTTTAGATGCAAGTGAGTCCCAAATTTCAACAGTCCTTGCTTTAACCAGAACTCTTGCAAGAGTATAGTGTTCGCCCAAATGAATGGGTATGTATATCTGAATCAGGATTAATTAGGTAAAATAAAATAGTAAATTTTTAGAAAATTAGGATTAATATTTAAACAGAAATACATTAATACCTCATTACAAGTGCTTAAAGATCCCATGTAATCCTGAAAATATTTGTACTTCTTCCATATTTCATGAGGCTTTTTGTCGGATGGAGGTAACGTTTGTTTCTACATACACATCAATTAATACATTACGAAGGACAAACAAACGAGAAAATTGTTAATGCATATGCATTGAAGAATAAAATGCTCACTCACCGATATCCTTATTGGTAAAAACCATACATTAGCTTTATTGGATGTTCTTTTCCGTTCCTCCGCAGTGAGAAGAGTAGATACAATGCCTATAATCTGAATAAATCATTAAAAATGTCAGCGATGGAATCGAAGTAAACATAGATGGCATCTAAGAAGAAATATACTATCTATACATACCCCATTGCTAATTTTCGTTAAAGGAGCTAAGGTCGTCATCTCAAACCGAGACACATAGTTTTTGTTGCAAGATGATATTATTTCTCTAAGAAAAGAAACGAATAAATTAGGAGAAAAAATTGTTGGAATTAAATCAAAACTCATATTACTTACTCGTCAGGTCTATCTTCGGCAAAAATATAGTCGTAATATCTCGAAGAACCACTAGTACAATTGCTAGGCTTCGAGGTTGAACCCCTTGTTAAACTTTTCGATGGTGTGACCGGATATAAATTTCCACGCATTCTTTTAGAAGAACTGCCAAATTCAGTTTCTACTGTAGGGGACAATGCGATAATTCGGTCCAATGCTTTACTACGAGACTGTAGATCCACGTCCTCCTCATCGGAAGAAGATTCCACGGAAACCACCTTCACATTATTAACTACTCCAGATGATAATGCCTCCTTCAAAGCTGGAGATTCTTCAATCTTCCCCAAACGCCGAACTAAATTCATTTGGTCAATTTGTATTGAACCAAGCAAAGAATTGATCGATGCAACATCAGCTGAAATCATCGACAGTTGTTCTTCAATCCTGTGCAACATACGCGGAATGAAGGTTTCATTTGGAGTTGGCAACCATTCTTCTACGTCTTCTACATTTCCCCCCACACGAGTAGACATCTTGAGAACAAGAAAACTATTGTATTTCAGAAAACTATTCTATGTATTTCAGAATGAATAATAGTACTATGAAACAAGAAAACTATTGTATATATAGCAAGAGAGAAGTACAAAAAGTGAGAAAGATGGAAAGATAAATAAATTTCGAGACTAGCAAACAATCTACTAGTCGTTTGATTGAGGAGGGCTCGAGGAAGATTCTACTAGCCGTTTGATTGAGGAGGGCACGAGGAAGATTCTACTATCCGTTTGAAAAATACAAAAGGTTATCGTGATCAACTTCAATTAAGGAACTCTATAAGAGGTTTAATTTCACTTGATTGAGGAACTCGACGAAGTCCGCCGCGAACCGGAACTTCTTCTTTTCTTCTTCATCTCCGTTTCTCCGTCCACCACCACCACCATGGCCTGTAGCTTTATAACAAAAATATTAAATTGTTAGATGAAACAAAAAAACTAATTACGGAAAGATTACTAAATCAAAATTAAACAGAACACATATTCATAAAAAACATGAGATTAAAGATGAAAGTGTCACAGAAGCAACACCACAATTTTACAACAACTAAGCAGACTCTGCTAAGCAATAACTAAAATTAGGGGTTGTGTCCTCCTTGGATTTAATTTACACAAAGAAGGGATTTGAGAGTACGAGCTTTTATCGGCTTCCTAAATGTATCATTCTCTGTCCTAAATGTACCATTCGTCGTCAGTATCCTCATCTACATCACCAGCGGCGGTGGTGTCGTCTACATTACCATTCTCCGTCCTAAATGTTCCATTCTCCGTCCTAAATGTACCATTCTCTGTCGATGTCCTCATCTAGATAACAAGCGGCGGTGGTGTCGTCTACATTACCATTCTTCGTCCTAAATGTACCATTCTACGTCCTAAATGTACCATTCTCCGTCCTAAATGTACCATTCTCCGTCGGTGTCCTCATCTAGATAACAAGCGGTGGTGGTGTCGTCTACATTACCATTCTCCGTCCTAAATGTACCATTTTCCGTCCTAAATGTACCATTCGTCGTCGGTGTCCTCATCTAGATCACCAGCGGCGGTGGTGTCATCTACATTACCATTCTCCGACCTAAATGTACCATTCTTCGTCTTAAATGTACCATTTATCGTCGGTGTCCTCATCTAGATCGCCAGCGACGTTGGACACACTGTGTCCTTAGGGATTATGTCCTCCTTGGATTTAATTTACACAAAGAAGAGATTTGAGAGAACGAGCTTTTATCAGCTTCCTAAATGTATCATTCGTCGTCGGTGTCACCATCTAGATCGCCAGCGGCGATGGTGAAGTCGTCTGCCATGTCAGATAAAACCTTCAACAAGTTAACAAGAGGTCAAAGGAAGAGATTTGAGAGAACGAGCTTTTATCAGCTTCCTAAATGTACCATTCGTCGTCGGTGTCACCATCTAGATCGCCAGCGGCGGTGGTGAAGTCGTCTGCCATGTCAGATAAAACCTTCAACAAGTTAACAAGAGGTCAAAGGAAGAGATTTGAGAGAACGAGCTTTTATCAGCTTCCTAAATGTACCATTCGTCGTCGGTGTCACCATCTAGATCACCAGCGGCGGTGGTGAAGTCGTCTGCCATGTCAAATAAAACCTTCAGCAAGTTAACAAGAGGTAAAAAGAAGAGATTTGAGAGAACGAGCTTTTATTAGCTTCCTAAATGTACCATTCGTCGTCGGTGTCACCATCTAGATCGCCAGCGGCGGTGGTGAAGTCGTCTGCCATGTCAGATAAAACCTTCAGCAAGTTGTACAAAATATTAAATTACCTAGATGAAAGAGAAAGTAAATATGAGTTAATTTAGGGTGTTCATTGAAAAATTGCATTGAAGAATGACCTGCTATAGCAAGTTAACAAGAGGTCAAAATTCAAAAACATCATTAAATGATGTCTCCTGCATTATTTCATCCGAATTTAATCTGAACCGTTGGATTAACATCCAACGGTCCAGATTTTGGATGTATCGATACATCCAAAATGGGTAGATGTATTGTAGAATTTTCATATATATATATATATATATATATATATATATATATATATATATATTAACAACCTATGATACCTACATTCACATGATATCCATACTACATAGGCTCATAGGTTACACAAAATGCCTATGTCGTATAGTCACTCTTCTACTTAAAACCAATACTGTACCAATTGGGCCTTCACTAAATTCTAGGATTAAAGTATGTTGTAGCCCTTCGTATTAGCTTCCCGAAACATCAAACGGATCGCATTTTTGTGTCCGAAAGCTCCCGAAATCGCGAAAATACCAAAATGCATTCATCTTTCGGACAGTTGACACTCAAACAGTTTTACAGAAAGTTCTAGAATGAATTTGGCCTATTAATATATATATTTGGAAAGCTAACTTCGATACGGTTCTTTTAAAAAAATGGAAGATTAATCGGAGTCTTGAGCTAGGAGTTATAACATTTCTAAGTTGCTCTGGCTACTAAAAACGTGGATAAAAATTATGACGAATTTGGTTGTTTTGGACAAAAAAACACATGTCGGCCAAGATACTTGGATACCAACATAGATATCCAAATAAAACTCATTCTAACCATCCTTACTAAGATCAATCCACTCTCTAATCATCCTAAAACTGAAATTAAACCACAAAATAGCCTATTTGCATAAACACAAACACATGGAGTGTCCTATATTGGAAACTCCACAAGTAGGACACCAAACTTATTCAAACTTCCTAAAGAGGACTCCAAAGGGCCTCAAATTAAAATCTAATGGTTGTACATGTATGGGGGTGGATCCTATGGATTCAAATATAATTAAAATGTAGGGAAAATTAAAATAGAGAGATGGTTATACCTATTGGAAGTGGGATCCCAATGATACACTCAAAGGACACGGTTCCGACACGAAAGCTCCTCCAAAATGGACACCCTTCCTTGCTTATTGCTCCCAATCCTTGCTAGCACCTCATCCTTGGTTGAATGAGAAGAAATGATGGAAGATTGGAAGAAGAATGGAGGGATTTGGAGATCAAAATCAAGAGGGAAGCTCTCAAGTTTGGAAAAGAACAAATTTGGGGAAAAAAGAGAGGCAAGTGTGAAATAAAAGAGAGGGACACCTCTCCCCCTATAGGTGGCTAGCTATACATGCCCTAATGGGCCTATATAAAATGTCCAAG
>JANAVB010025198.1:18672823-18850884 GCA_029216955.1 Iris pallida | reverse complement strand
ATCAAAATCAAGAGGGAAGCTCTCAAGTTTGGAAAAGAACAAATTTGGAGAAAAAAGAGAGGCAAGTGTGAAATAAAAGGGAGGGACACCTCTTCCCCTATAGGTGGCTAGCTATACATGCCCTAATGGGCCTATATAAAATGTCCAAGATGCCCCTACAAGTCTCCTTTGGGTCAACTTAAGTCATGACAAGGTTTGTGGTAAAAAATGTCAAGTTTAAGTCTCTAATTTAACCATTCTAAGCAAGTGGAATTAGTCTAATGATACTAACTTAATTAGTGGAGTTTGCAGGCCATGCCTAACTTATCTTGGGGTTCCGACTAGAGTCTAAGCTACTCGGGTCACTAACACAAGTCGGAACGAGATGAAAATCGAACTCGACTTAACAAATCCCATAAAATTAATATTAAAATATAAAATTCCTAAAATATTAAAATATAAAAATGACCAAAATCATAATACATCAATTTAAATATTATTAAATAATTTAAAATTTTCCAATTAATTAAAATCCTAAATAATTCAAAAGTCACAAAATGACCAAAATACCTTTAGACTAAAAAGTGGTAATTAGCTAATCTAATCACACGGGTTAGACCTCCAAGGTCATGGTTAGTCTGTAGGCTAAACAGTTCTAAGGTTACACTAGCAAAACATCAAAATCATAATACACTAATTTAAAAAATTAAAATTCACCATAAATCATTATTTAATATTAAACGGTAGATTTTACAAAATTTCAAAATTATTTTTTTTAGAAAAGTGGTGGTTACACTAACCAAGCCTGATGGTGACTTTCTCATGATGCCGATCAACGGCAAGTTCCTAAAGAAATATTATGTGTAACCTACATGAACAACGTTCACATATACCCTATTTCAATCATGTAAATGTACAGTGTAATGTTTATGTGATTCGAAAAAAATCATCTAACTATTATCCGTATTTCAAGAGTCTTGAATACGTCATGGATAATAGGTCCTCTAAAAAGATTCCCTAGTAGAATTATCTTCGTTTTGGACTCTGTCCAAACTTGGTTTTACGAAAATAGTCACGTCCATATTAACTCTGAACTATTTTTTGATAATTATTTCCCCAGTAGGATAATTAAGAAACATTTTGCCACGTCCATATAACCTCTTAGCAAAGCATTCATCAAAGATAATCATGTCCATATTACCTCTGAATTATCTATTTCTACCTAATGTTATATATTCGTCTACGTCCATATTACATCTGGTCAGATATAGAACATTCTCTGCTATTACGTCCATATTACCTCTATTAGCAGCTTCTTTCAACTTATTATCTATATTCAAGAACCTTAAATATAAAACGGATAATAGGTCCACAATATAGAAAATTCTCTGCTATTACATCCATATTACCTCTATTACCAGCTTCTTTCAACTTATTATCTATATTCAAGAACCTTGAATATAAAACAGAATAGGTCCACATCAAATTTTCCAGCGGAATACCTACCAGAAACATCTCTACTACGTCCATATTACATCTAGTTCTGATATTTCACAAATCATATTCATCAGTTCAAAAAAGCCAAAACATTCTTTATTTGAATCATTCTCAAAAAGGTAGAATATAAGAGTTTTTCGGCTAAAAAGAGCCAATTATAAACAAAAGACTTAAGGGATACACAATCGATCAATGCTATCCCTCAGAGCCTTGATTTCATCTTGAGATTTAACAGTGGCGCGACGTGATTCTTCCTGTCGGACAGCTTCATCCTTGAAAGGAATCAGTTTCATATCCTTTTCTTCCAACTTCACCAGCTGAGCCTTCAATTGGTCTGAAGTTGTGGCAGTCGCAGCAGCCTGAACCACGTAATCTTCCTGCTCAGACGCAACTGCTAGTAAGTCTGCCTCAAGCTGGGAAATCTCTTTGTGAAGCTGCACAATCTGATTGTACTTTTCAGTAATCTAGATGGCCAACTTATTCTTTGAGGCAATACGAGCCCTACCTGCAGCATCAAACTGTTCATACTGATCAGCCAGCTCACTGGTCTCTTTAGCCAACGCCTCCTTCCTCACTGGAAAGTAGCCTCCTCCTCCTCAAGAGCCGCAATCAGAGCCACATCCTCCTCAAGGAACAATAATGTTGGGCTTTGCTGACTAAATCTTCGGAGTTTGGCCACTTGATTTTCCAGGTCAGCTATGACCTTCCTTAAAGCATTAGCTCGCTCTTCATAGCCAGCAATACTTTCAAGGCCTGTCACATGGCATTCAGCAACAGCCCTCACAGGTCCGAAGACGGCATTTCGGTTCAAAACTCCAGGAAGCTTTACTTTCAAAACGGAGTAGAAAGCTCTTATGACTTCCTGAGCCATCTCATCATCTTTAGAAGAGATCATTGGAGATGAAGCTTGATGGGGATCTTCTGTCCCAGGGAAAGCTACTTGGGATGAAGATGAACCTAACAAATAAAGCAATATACATATCTGTGACAAAAAAAACTTACTTAAAAGAGTATGAAGGAGTTGTAATTTCATACCTCATGTCGGCTCAGTAACAACTGGAGCTAGGGGAATGGGAGCAGACCCAGGTCGTCAACTGTTAACATCAGCCAAAGTAGCATCAGGCTGCTTACCTTCCACGGTCCCTGCTGGACCCAAAGCAGATTCAATAATGACCGTCTCGACGGGCCGATCAAAGACTTCTTCAGTAACCGATGCCAATTTACTGGGAAAACCAAGTGCAGCTTCTTGTATATTCCCGGTATCTGGGACAACTCCGTGCTTTGTTCCCTCCTCTTGTCAACAAGGAAATATACGACGGAAGTCAGCCTCACAAGTTGCAGATAAAATTGAAGTCAGAAAATCTCATCCGAAGAAAAGTGCAAGAATGACATACCCAGAGGAGGGTGAGCTGATTGGACTTGATTTTCATCCAAATCTTTTATCATAGCTCCTATCGCAGACATATCCTCCAAAGAAATATCATAGAAGGGACTGGCTTTCTGATCACCATCATGGTCTGGGCCTTCGCCCTGATCATCCCTTTGCTCAAACCTTACAACTGAAGAAGACCCACCCTCATCCATCGGTTGAGGACGAGCAGGGAACACCATTGTTACGTCTACCTCTTCAGATGAAGAAGCACCTGCCTCGGCCGTGACTTCAACGTCCTGCACAAAGGGCAAACGCAATGGTGAGAAAACTTCTAACGGTTTGACCAAAACGGCTATGGAGTCTAGGAAGAGATCTACCTCCCGAATGGTAACGGCCTGCAACGCCGTTCCACCTCTCCTGGTCTGCCGGGAAGATCTTCTGGAAGGAGGCGAGCCGGCGCACACATCCGTGACCTTCTTTATCCCTCTGGAGACAACAATCTTCTTCCTTTTGGACCGTTGAACCAGCTCAGTAGAAGCTTTCCTCTTGTGAGGAGTATCAGGAAGAGGATCTTCAGTATCCTCTTTCTGAGGTACTGTAACAACCGGCTCCTCAAGAATGACTCTCTGCTATGACGCTGCAGCCGACTCAGCTGAGGGTGCGGCACCTTCCCTTTTGTGACCCCCCATTGCGCGCACTCGTCCTATATCGGCAAGAGTGGGAGCAAGCCTGGTTCCCAATATTAAACTCTATTCACGGTCATACCAAGGATGAAGGGTATTTGTAAACCCGTCTCCCAAAAAAATGTTTTATTTTATTCATTTACTAATGTATTATGTGGAAATTCTAACTCTGTTAATACTTAACTAAGTTGGGTAAAAATATATTTTCATATACATAATCAAATATACTATTGGGCCGCTGAATCTTATATATATTGATTGTTACGTATATGTGATAGCAGGATTAGATTAGCTAGATAATAACATACAAATCCTAGGTATTAGATATCCATAACCTGTCATCTATATTTAGGTATATAATATATGTTGCATATAGAGAAAGAGACAAAAGTGGGGTTTAAGTATATAGATCAGCCAACCCACCAAGCCCACCCACCAAGCAGGTCTATCTAGTTAGCCCACCCATCCTATAAATTCCTATATAACCTACATTACCTAACCCTAGCTGCAAATAAAAAAGTTCTTCCCACTTCTCATATTTTTCATTTTCTTCTCCAATGGAGCAACAGATCCATTACTTCTCCATGGATGCAAGCCACTTACACCTCCCATCAGTACACCATCTCACCCCTACACCCGCCCAAGCTCGACCCCTTATTTGTGGCCAACGCCTCACTTTATCGAGCAATGATCAACCGACGGAGGGGCTCATCGACCTCTCCCATAAGCTAGCATGTGGCCTCGTCTGTCTTGCACAGGGAACGACCTCCGTGTGTCGGCCAGACCCGCCACCGAGGTGCTGGAAAGAACCTCCAAGCAATCATCCACTCTTCTGTCTTCGGCCTTTCTCCATCTGAAGTTGATATTCCCTGGGAAAAAGCTTCATAGGCGGATACAAAGCCAAACACTTCCACCATGATCTGCAGACTTTGCCAACGAGCCATCCTTCAAGTTGCCATCGTCGACTGTTGCACATATTCATCGAAGCACCGTTAATGACCGCATCTTTTGGGAAGAGTCGACGACGACGTTGTGACAACTCTCTTTTGCGCGTCCGCACCAACCAGTCGGCACCGAAACTTGAGTTTCTATTGGCAATGTCGGTTTCCCATGTGCTACATAAGAATAAGAGAGATAATGGTAATATCGTGGTCGTCACCTTCAACTTTGGGTTCATCAAAAAAATAATGAAGATGGAACCATTATCAACTCAAGCGGAGGCTACTGTTGCTTTAGTACTGGAGAAGAGGTTTGTGCATGCTTCTCATACACGTGAATGCAATTTCAGCATCAACTCCATATGAAGGTAAAATTTCATATGAGCCCTCACCTAGTTTCATAATTACAAAAATTACCATTAAGAAACAGTTACATATAGGTGATGAAGTGTTGTACCCAAATATTTGGCCGAGACCATCATTCATCCAAATCCCGTTAAAATATTAGAAGGAGAAGTAATATGCTTAGACTAATGTTTGCATGAATTAAAAAATAAAGTAGCTTATATGATTTATGTATAAAATATTCCCTACTCCTTCCCTATATGCATGAAAAAAATAAAGAGGGAATCATATGTTCAACTAGAGTGCAAAGCACGAGTAGTAATATTTGTTAGGAATGTAACAACATAGGACATAGTATAGTCCACGTGCATGGTTGCATGAAAACACATAGAAAATTTATTAAGGTCCCTGTAACCTACATAATTGTATAACTAGATCCTATATAATGTATATAATTATATGTTACGTGTTATATTGTTATTTGTGTTAGTCTATAGCATAATTATTATATATATTAAATTAAGGTTAATTAAACAGTTTAGAAATCATGGAAACCTACGAAACGACATGCGTTTTGCCAATCCGGACGACGTTATCACGAACCGAAAGCATCAAAATATGCGTATCAACATCGCGGACGTGTGGGCTTTGACGGAATTCAAATTGGTTGCGTGTGCATGATGAATTTGATGCGTATTCATCGAAAACTCCCATATCGGCCACTTTGCAAAAACTCCAATTACTTTGTGCACATTCTTCAGATTGAGACAAAACTTGCGCCAATAGGACCGTACCATTTTTCTGGTCCTGTATGTCAAGTTTGGTCCGATTCTGAGACAGTTGATCGGATTATCGTTTTGCGGGTCCAACGATCTGATTCAACGGGCGATTTTGTGCACGGCTCGCCAGAATCCAACTTTGGACATACGGTTGGGTTCATATCATCAAAAATAATCCGTAGACATGTAGTTTGACGACTTTAGAGATCATTGACTCTGGTACGCTTTTTGGTGCAAAGCGGGTCCAACGGCGGATACCGTTTGGGCCCAAAATGACCGTTTTGCCCCTGTGTCCAGAATTGAACTTAAGACAGGCAATCCTAACTAATTTGACTATTCTAAGAATTTTGGCAATATTTGTTTCAGCTTTCGGAGACAGTTGTGAGATTTGGACTTTATGGCTTACCAGTTGACATTATATTGTGGGTTCTTCGTGCTACCACTAGGCAAGATACCTTGCCTTCCTCTACAGTTTAATTTCATATTTATAGTTTTCATGTTGTCATTGTATTATCATTATATACTCTATTTGCTATAGATCTTATATCTTATCATTAGTTTCTAGTTAACTTGATTTATATTTTCTACATACCATGTTCACCAGTTTATTGTCTTGTTTGACTTAACTGTAGTTATACTGGACTTGACTGTGTCTTAAATGAGTCGTACCTTGTCTCACCAGTACGTTACTTGAGTCGTGTCATAGAACGAGTACGTGTAGTTGAACTGCTAAATCCTTGTTATCGTTTCCTCAACCAGATAGTCCACACTCGGGACGAGGGTTGACCGTTTGCACCAGAGAGTCCACACTCGGGACGAGGGTGATTGTCTTGATCTGTTTACATCCGTGAGTCTACACTTGGGACGAGGATGTTAACTTGTTTATTTGCACAAGAGATTCCACACTCGGGACAAGGGTGCCTTGCCTTGAACTAACCAGAGAGTCCACACTCGGGACGAGGATTAGTGATTAGTTCAAACCTATAAGTCCACTCGGGGCGAGGGTTTGGTATTCCATTGATCTCATGTTCACTTGTTCATCCAGTAGTTCAGTTATGTGTAGTTGTTCTTGTATTCCAGTTCATAGTCACCCGTCAGTAGCCACTTGTCGTTAGTCACTTGTTAGCGATTTCGGTCGTAGTTCCTTGCCATGCATGTCTCGTTCTTTACTTATATCATGTTTATAGTTTATGTATGATTAAACTGCTAGATAGGCATATTTTTATGTGTCTTGCTATGTCCGTTGAGGACCTGATGATCTCTTCAGGTTTAGCGACTGCATGGAGTTAGTTAGCAAAGCAGGATGGTAGATGATTGTGATGCATGATTCAGGTATTTGTCAGTGATATTTCATTGTTATCCTTTCATGCTTTACATTCCTTATCATGAGATATCCTGCTTATTGATTCACTTTAGAGACTCTTGTTATATTCTTTGAGTCTTATCGGACATATATGCTAGTAGGCTGCAGACCACGACCCATAGTGTTCATTCAAGTTTCATACATTTATTGTGGATTTGAGATATAGATTTGTTTTGCCATGATTTGGCAGTTTACCATGCACTTGACAGCGTTTACGTATTCGAGTCGGGCTAGAGTCCGCTTGATGCGTAGCTAGCTTGCTCACGAGCTCGCATCCGAAAAGCGGGTGCGGGTCATGACAAGTTTTTTTGGTGGCACATGCAGGTCAGAGCATATATCGGTTACGTAACTGTACTGATACGAGCCTGCGACTATGACTAAACCTTAGAAATCTCAATCCACTCTGCCTTGAAAATTCTCTTAGAAATTTCTCTACCGTCTTTGAAACTCCATATTCATTCTCGATTATTCTCCCTTGCCCCCCCCCCCCCCCCCCCCCCGTACCATTGATTCTCGTCCCTTCTAATTCTGAGGTGACGAATAATCTTACTGTCTAGAATTTATCAAAAAAATTTAGTTATAGTGTAAGTTAGTTGATTATTGAATTTTGGTTGCTTGATAGATATGAGGAGATTAGAAATACCACATGCCATAGATACCTATTGGTAGTAATTTTACAACTAGTGTGTAAGGTTATAAAATGTTATGACATCATGTGTTTGAAGAGGTAGTGTGACCAAAGGTGGGTAGAGATTCTAGCGAACGTATTCTTGGTAGTTAGTTAATTGTGAAGAATATTGATGAAGTTTACTATATTTGGTATTAAAAAAACTCTTTAGAAGATAAAATCTATTGAGAGTTTTAAGTATTGATATAAGTCAACAGACTGGAATTATGATGATTATATTGTTAGAGGATAAAATAATAGTAGGCAACGATTAGAAAAATCCTTTAGTGAAATAAGATTAAAATTTTCAAAGTTTTATGATCTTATGGTATTTGTAAATGGCATTGAGAATTTTTTTATGGAAATTAGTGTTAGAAGAATTAGATCAGATCGAGGATTAGTGAAGATGATGGCGCTTATTCAGCAATCAATAAAGGAGGAAAGAAATTAAGAAAAAGAAAATTAATATAGTACAATTGGTTGGAAAAAAATATTTATTGGAATTTCTTTTTTGAAACAAATTCGAATATTAGATTTACATTTTAAAATATTGAAAAAATTCCACTTAGTATGTTCTTGTGTCATATGGGTTGATTCAAAGGTGGGTAGAAGGTCTGAGGTTTTGTAGTTACGAAATGACTATGAGAATTGATAGCTAGAGGGGCCCCGTCTTCTACCATTACTGATGGACTTGTTCCTTAAATTTCGAGGACAAAATTATTGTAAGGTGGGTAGGATGTAAACCCCTCTCCAAAAAAAATGTTTTATTTTATTCATTTACTAAAGTTATGTGGAAATTCTAACTATGTTAATACTTAACTAAGTTGGGTAATAAATATTTTTATATACATAATCAAATATTTTTATCGGGCCACTGAAGCTTATATATATTGACAGTTACGTATATGTGATAGCAGGATAATTAGATTAGCTAGATAATAACATACAAATCATAGGTATTATATATCCATAATCTGTCATCCATATTTAGGTATATAAATATATGCTACATATAGAGAAAGAGACAAAAGTAGGGGTTAAGTATATAGATCAGCCAACCCACCAAGCCCGCCCACCAAGCAGGTCTATCTAGTTAGCCCACCCATCCTGTAAATTCCTATATAACCTATATTACCTAACCCTAGCCGCAAATAAACAAGTTCTTCCCACTTCTCATATTTTTCATTTTCTTCTCCAATGGAGCAACAGATCCATTACTTCTCCATGGATGCAAGCCACTTACAACTCCCATCAGTACACCATCTCACCCCTACAGCCGCCCAAGCTCAACCCCTTATTTGTGGCCAACGCCTCGCTTTGTCGAGCAACGATCAACCGATGGAGGGGCTCATCGACCTCTCCCATAA
The DNA here is from genome assembly GCA_029216955.1 of Iris pallida. Taxonomy (NCBI): domain Eukaryota; kingdom Viridiplantae; phylum Streptophyta; class Magnoliopsida; order Asparagales; family Iridaceae; genus Iris; species Iris pallida. Next base: position 18,841,894 of record JANAVB010025198.1, on the reverse strand, counting down.
GCTAGCATGTGGCCTCGTCTATCTCGCACAGGGAACGGCCTCCGTGCGTCGGCCAGACCCGCCACCGAGGTGCTGGAAAGAACCTCCAAGCAATCATCCCCTCTCCTGTCTTCGGCCTTTCTCCATCTGAAGCTGATATTCCTTGGGAAAAGCCTCATAGGTGGATACAAAGCCAAACACTTCCACCATGATCTGCAGACTTTGCCAACGAGCTATCCCTCAAGTTGCCATCGTCGACTGTTGCACATATTCATCGAAGCAGCCATTAACGACCGCATCTTTTAGGCAGAGTCGACGACGACGTTGCGACAACTCTCTTTTGCGCGTCCGCACCAACCAGTCGGCACCGAAACTTGAGTTTCTGTTGCCAATGTCGGCTTCCCGTGTGCTATGTAGAAGGAAAATAAGAAGCCATATCCTGCTACGTAGTTGTTGTTCCCATATAATTGGTAATATCGTGGTCATCATCTTCAACTTTGGGTTCATCAAAGAAATAATGAAGATGGAACCATTATCAACTCAAGCGGAGGCTACTGTTGCTTTAGTACAGGAGAAGAGGTTTATGCATGGTTCTCATACACGTTAATGCAATTTCAGCATCAACTCCATATGTGTTACGACCCGTACCCTAGATAAGGGTACGAGACGTGGGTACGTCCAGCCTATGTCGCAGTGTTGGCGGTAGAACGCTGTCCTAGTCAATTATCTAACAATATAAGGTATCTGTACAGTATATACACTCTGAATTGAGGTGACATAGCAGAATACAGTCTCAATCACATCTAAGGCAGAAATTGATAAGATAGATAGATAGATATGAAATAAATCCACAAATAGATACAAACAGATAGAAGTCTAAGTGTCTAAGATGTCATAAATCCAGAAAACATCCTAAATCTCAAATACAGTAATCCATAGTGTAAATAAATACAACTGATAAACACTAATCTAAACTAGTGGTGTGTCATCCACTACTGAGGGATCCTGCTACTGATCCAGGTCACAACAATCCTCTAGGATAGTCCCATAATAGGTAGTACAGAGCGCCTCATCCTCTGTAATATTTTTAACAGGTCCAGTCAGGACAGGAGAGAGCACAATACATCTCATGCAAATTATAACAGGTTAGGAAATATAAACATGCTAAGAGTAAGATACATGAAACTGAAAGAACAACATGATATAAAAGAGAGAGATGTAAGTAAATAGCTACAATATATATATAGAACTATCAGTGACTAGTGATTCAGAGTACAAGATAAACATGTGAACAGCTGGAGGTGATTCATGACTATTAAAGAGGTGATTCATGACTATACTACTTTGGAATTATTCACAAGTTTATTTCTACTCCCCCATCCCCAATCAATACACAAGGATCCAGTCACATTACGTTAAGATTCAGGACTATGCTACTGGCTCATAAAGAGTGATTCATGAATAGATTCATGAAGGCTCTGTGATTCATGAGAGTACATGAATCACAAGCTGATACATGATAGATTCATGATAATAGAATCATGAGATACATGATGTAAGTGAAACACACGAGACATGAGTATCCGATGCTCCCGAGAGGGATAACATCTCATGAAGGGATCCATATAGTACCAATCCGTATTACCAATGTATCAGCATCAAGTAAAGTAATCTAAAGCAGGAATATAATCCTAAATAAGATATGAAATAATCAGAGAATATACTCGCCTGGTATATGAATGTCACTCCCCAATCCTGGAATACGTATTTTAATACGTAAACCGATAAATTATATTTACCTTAAATTTATACGATATTTATTATGCAGTATTTCTTTATGCATTTCCCAAAAATATTCGACAAAATATTATTTCCTAATTTATTTTCTGCATTCGGGCCTACAGTTTTGGCTCATTTGGGTAACCTATTCTTGGTTCACCCATGGTTCATCACGAACCCTTTGGTTCATCATGAACCCATGGGTCCAAGATCTATATATAACTCATCTCATTCTCTCTCCTCTCATTTATTTCATCTTATTTATTTCCTCCACCAACCAAGGCAAGTACCAACTTGCTCAAGAGAGGGATCAATAATTTTGTTAATGATTTCTTACAAAACTATTTGCCAAAACATGTTCTTCGCCTCAATCTATACTAGTTTAGAACTTAAAATTTTCCATTTTGAAGCTTTGATTTTTGTAGATCTAAGTTTTAATTATTTTGGATTTCCTTAGTCTTGATCTATTTTCGTTAAAGTTTTGTAGGTTTTGATGCTTCCATGTGGAAGAGAATTCCATTTCACCCAAGATGGAACCTTGGAAATCCGAATTTGGAGTTCGGATGGCCAAGTTGTGATGTTTTGAAGTTTTGGGTTCTGCCATGTTGTTCTTGCTGTTTGGAGAAGACAGTGAGCAGTGTGCAGAGCTTCTTAGCTCACGCACACTGAGCTATGCACGCTCTTTAGTGCTACGTACGCAGACTTAGGTACGCTTCCTGTTGGAAGCGTGTCTCCCGTAGCGTGCGTGACTTTTCACCTACGCTGCTCCCTGTAGCGTGCGTGACTTTTCACCTACGCTGCTCCCTGTAGCGTGCGTGACTTTTCACGCTACTCTTTCCCTTGAGCCTGTGTGACTTTTCACGCAGCCCTCTTCCTTGAGCTTGCGTGACTTTTCACGCTGCTCTCTCCTTGAGCTTGCGTGACTTTTCATGCTGCTCTTTTCCTTGAGCCTGCGTGACTTTTTACGCAGCCCTCTTCCTTGAGCTTGCGTGACTTTTCATGTTGCTCTCTCCTTGAGCTTGCGTGACTTTTCACGCTGCTCTTTCCCTTGAGCCTGCATGACTTTTCACGCAGCCCTCTTCCTTGAGCTTACGTGACTTTTCACGCTGCTCTCTCCTTGAGCTTGCGTGACTTTTCACGCTGCTATTTCCCTTGAGCCTGCGTGACTTTTCATGCAGCTCTCTCCTTGAGCCTGCGTAATTTTTCACGCACGCTGCCTTGTGTAAGCCTGCGTGACTTTTCACGCACGCTGCCTTGTGTAAGCCTGCGTGACTTTCTACGCACGCTGCCTTGTTGTGCGTACGCTTTTGATATTTTATTAGATATTATATGACCATTTTATATCCTTACGCCTTTTGTCCCGAGCATGATATAAGCACTAATGTGACCCCGGAGAACAAAGTGTTCCTAGTTGATACATGTACCTGAATGTCCCAGTTCTTGTTCATGCTCGACAAATGACTCGTAACTCCACGTGGCGTATTTGCAATGATGCATTACACTAAGGAGGGTAGCACATGTTGACATACTGATTGACATGGATCCTCTTTGGGGTACTCGTACTAAAGTACGACTTTAGGAGGATAATCATGCAGGCCACAGCAGGAGAGTCCAAGATTTCACCTAGGGTTAAACTAGGCAACTGAATATACTAGATGCATGGGGAGGGCAGAGTCCCGAGATCGTATTACACCAGCCGCCCTGAGATATTGTCTTGGCGCACCGGCTGGTCTCCACGGATACTATGTCGTCCGCAACGAGTGGATGACTGTATCCGATTAATTCCTGCTATATATTACATGTCTTGGCAAGGTGGCCTCACGAGGGACCTGTGCTCAATGACACATGTCTACGCGAACCCCTGGGTTGGTTAGCCTTGCTGGAAAGATACGATGAGGATTTTCTAATAACATGACGCGAGGATAACCTCGTCCCACTAGAAACTCGTAGACTTGATTGGCCGTAAAACGACTTGCTTGTATCCTATTACCTTCCACGAATAACCGAGGGAAGCGGACTGTTGTGGTATGTGATCCAACCTATGTTCTTGTTTGATTGTTGGGTTGGTTATCGTACTATGACAGGCTGTGGACCGAAGTTATGAACGGAAGACTTATTCTGATTGTGAAGTGCTACCTCTGTGAATGACTGAGGAACATGGTCTATCATGGTACATAATCCAACCCATGTTCTTGTTTGATTGTTGGGTTGGTTATTGTGCTGCGATAGGCTATCGACCGAAGTCACGATCAGGAGATTTTATTGTTTATACCCTTTAACTTATGTGAAAGTTATAGAGTACGACGCGTCCCGACTCCATGCGGCACCTTTTGTCCTTGTTTGGTTGTAAGGGTGCCATATGGGTTCGAGGATGTGGCGTTACCCTATAATGGTAGCATAAGTATTACTATTATCAATCATTCTATTTAACTGGGTTTTAATCTTAACTCTTGTGCCCCATTGGCGGTACTTGCTATTCGGGGCTGACCCCGCTGGTTTTGTTTGGCCAGATCTCGTAGCAGAGCCAGAGGACACGATCTTCCTCCCTGACATCCATGGTGCATACTAGGAGCATGGCGGTTCGGGGACTCGAGTGGGTTTCTTCTCCACCACTCCTGCTTATACTTTTGCGGCGTTTAGCCACCGGCACCTGTTAGCCGGATTACTTGATATTTTGTGTCAGTACATAATTATAATTAAACAGACTGCAGCTGTATAATTTTGTACTCCTGACTCTCTAAGACAGCTAAGTTATAAAGCTAGTCTCTCATGATCATTTTGATGAAGCGTCAGGGACGCCTTACTGCTTTATCTTTAATGTTCATTTAATTGCTGATTTGACATGATTGATTGAGACATAGAACTCTGTGGGACCATAGGAGACTTGATTGTAGCATGTACCCCCTAGTCTCTCGACAGCCACGATCGCCGTATGACGTTACGTACCTCATATGGAGTAGCTGGCCTAGTCCGTCCCCGTATTTCGGTACTGGGGCGTGACAAGGTTTTAGTGGTGGCCCATGCAGGTCTAATTTTCAGACTTGTGGGGTATTGCGAACTATTAGGAGTCTCAATCAAAACTTGTTCCCCTTGAAATTCTGTTTCGAATTCTCTGTCCTTGCCTTGATCTCTAACCTGACTTGCATTTTCGAAATCTTCCTCGTTCGGACTTGATAATCTTATATCTTTCTCTATAGGGGTGCTTCATTCTCAGTAGCGGGTGAGGCCCATGAGGTAGAGCAGCAAGAGCATGGCTCGACTGGGCAGCAACAGGGGAGAGAACCTTCCCCAGGGCAGACACAAGCAGAAGTGGAACCAGAGGCAGTACAGCCACAGGTTATTGGAACTCCTGCAGCACCAGCAGCGACGACGGTAGTACCAGACGCCGTAGCACTCCTGGAGATCATCCGAGGGTTTCTTGTCAAACCAACAGCAACAGACTCGGCAGCAGGAGCAGAACGTGTTACTGAACCAAGGGATTCAGTTAGCTCTTGAGAGGAGTGCCGGGGTTGACTCGGGAGCATCAGGAAGGTTCCGTCGCTTGAACCCGAGGTATTTTGATGGCACGGAGGATGCCATCACTGCGGATGCCTGGATTCAAGACATTGAAGCCATTCTTGTGGCAGCCAAGGTTCCAGATGATGAGAAGGTTGATCAGGTTAAATTAGTACTTCAGGATCTTGCCCGCGACTGGTAGGCATCAGAAGAAGTTGGTATAAGACGCCCTGTTCGTTGGACCACCTTCAGTGACAGATTCAAGGCCAAGTATTTTGGCGTAGTAGCTCGATATGAGCTCCAGCAGAAGTTTATCAGTCTCAAGCAAGCAGACAGAAGAGATGGGTATGCAGCAGAGTTCTGCAGATTGTGCCGTTTCGCACCAGCAATGGTGGCAACGGAGCCAGAGAAAGCTATGAGGTTCCAGCAGGGACTTCATTTGGAACTATTACAGTTTGTGGAAGGACACGACTACCAGACGTTTGACGCTGTTTTGACGGTCGCTCGAAGGCACGAGCTTACCCAGCAGAGGTTGGCATCGAGGACAGGAGGTCAGAAGAGATCTCATTCCCTGGTTGGAGGAGGAGCAGTACAGCGAACGTCGGCACCAGCACTCGGTGTACGTATTTATGATGCAGGAGCACCACGGAGGACGGTCGTGTCAACTAATACAGCTCCAGTTCGGCATCAGCAGCCGAGGAACCAGCAACAGCATCAGGAAGCACCCCAGGGCTGTACATTCTGTAGGAAGGCAGGGCACACGAGGGAGGTGTGCCGGTCAGCGAATGGCTTATGCTTGAGGTGTGGTAGTTCAGACTACCGTATCTTCCTTGTCCTATGATGTAGAGGCCAGGAGGGCCAGCTCAGCAGTTTCCAGCATTGCCAGCTCCAGTGGCAACTCCGAGTGGAGGGCCAGTATTAGCAGTAAGGCCCCTAGTCCAGGCACAGGAAGCCGAAGGCCCTCAGAGGCAGCAACAGCATGGTCGAGGAAGGCCGCAACAAGGGGCTCCGCGGGGCCAAGCTCTCACATTATCCTTGGGAGAGGCTCTAGCGTCTAGTGACGTGGTGGCAGGTAAAATTCTCGTCACCTCATTTCCCGCTGTAGCATTATTTGATTCAGGCGCTACTCATTCATTCATCTCTGCACAATATGCTACACGGATTGGATTAGAGTTTGAGGCATTGCCGGAGAGGATGGATACTCACCGGCAATGGGCTCGTAGAAGTTAGCAGAGTGCGCTTTTCATGTCCGGTGGAGGTGTGTGGGCATTTACTGCCCGCATCATTGATTGAATTCTCTATGGGGAATTTTGATGTCGTTCTTGGCATGGACTGGTTGAGAGACAGTCATGCGATAATTGATTGCAGAGGAGATAGGATCATATTCAGCGTTCCTGGGATGGAGCAGTTCATCTTTACTCGAACCTTGAAGAATCAGGCCGGAGACGTCATCTCAGCAGCAGTGTCAGAGCCAGGACAGATTCCGAGAGTGGTCGAAGATTTTCCCGACGTCTTCCCTGATGAGCTCCCAGGGATACCCCCAGTCAGAGAGGTAGAATTTAGCATTGAGTTGAACCCTGGAACGAGGCCTATTGCAGACAGAGTTTACAGAATGTCGCCTTTAGAACAGGATAAGTTGTATCAACATGAAGAAGAGTTGAAGTCTAAGGGATTCATCCGAGACAGTAAATCGCCCTGGGCCGCGCCAGTGATTCTAGTTCCCAAGAAGGATGGGTCGACGAGGATGTGCATCGACTACGCAAGCTGAATATAGTAACAGTGAAGAATAAGTACCCACTACCAAGGATTGATGACCTGTTTGACCAGTTGAGCAAGGCCAGCGTCTTTTCCAAGATCAATCTCCGGTCAGGATACCATCAAGTAAGGGTCCGGGAGCAAGACATACCGAAGACAGTATTCAGATCTAGATATGGGCATTATGAGTTTTTAGTAATGCCCTTTGGACTAACCAACGCCCCCACAGTATTCATGGATTTGATGAACCGCATCTTTCTACCATATTTGGATAAATTTGTGGTGGTGTTCATAGATGACATTCTTGTCTATTCCAGCAGTGAAGAGGAGCATGAGAAACATCTTAGGACTGTCTTACAGACATGATTGAGGGAGCATCAACTTTATGCGAAGTTCGACAAGTGTGAATTCTGGTTAAATCATATTTTGTTCCTGGGGCATGTAATTTCTGGGGCAGGAGTGTCAGTGGATCCGAAGAAGATTGAGGCCGTAGAGCATTGGCCAGTCCCGAGAACGGTTGCAGAAGTGCAAAGTTTCTTAGGATTAGCTGGTTACTACAGAAGGTTCGTGGCGGACTTTGCCAGGATCTCTGCGCCCTTAACGCGTTTGACGCACAAGGACGTAGAGTTTGTTTGGTCAGCTAGCTGTCAGGCATCATTTGAAGAATTGAAGAAAAGATTGATCTCAGCCCCGATCTTGACGCTTCCAGTAGGAGCGGGAGGCTTTACAGTATATTGTGACGCATCAGGGAAGGGTCTTGGATGTGTATTGATGCAGCATGGGAAAGTGATAACATATGCGTCTCGGCAGCTTCGAGACCATGAGAAGAATTACCCGACTCACGATTTGGAGTTAGCAGCTGTGGTATTTTCACTCAAGTTGTGGAGGCATTATTTTACGGGGATCGGGTAGAGATCTATACTGATCATAAGAGTTTGAAATACGTTTTCTCGCAGCGAGATTTGAACATGAGACAAAGAAGATGGTTAGAACTACTGAAGGATTTTGATTTAGATCTTCAGTATCATCCCAGCAAGGCGAATGTAGTTGCAGATGTACTGAGTAGGAGAGACAGTGCCTTTATCTTGACCTCGCAGAAGCGTATTCTAGAAGACCTTCAGAGTATGGGAATCGAAGTAGTTTTGCCAAGGGATATAGGAAGAATGACCAGTATGCAGATTCAGTCAACCTTAGTAGAAAGGATAAGGGCAGCACAAGTAGGAGATCCACAGATTTAGAAGTTGCGGTCGGAGTATGAATCAGGCCGTAGGAAGGAGTTAGTGATTCATGAAGATGGTACGCTCAGGTTTGGAAACAGACTCTGTGTATCGAGTGGAGACCTTCGGCAAGAAGTTATGTCCGAAGCTCGAGTTCTATTTACTCCATTCATCTAGGAGGAACGAAGATGTATCGAGATATCAGGCAGTTCTTTGGTGGAATGGCATGAAAAGAGAGATAGCGAGATTTGTATCCAAGTGTCTGTTATGTCAGCAGGTGAAAGCCGAGCAGCAGAGGCCAGCAGGATTGCTACAGCCGCTTCCTATCCCAGAATGGAAAGAGCAATCACGATAGATTTTGTGACCGGTTTACCTAGATCCCCGGCTGGCAAGAATACAGTCTGGGTAATAGTAGATCGACTCACGAAGGTCGCTCATTTCCTTCCCTTTCGAGTTGGACAGACTACTGAACAGCTAGCAGAAATGTACATGAAGCAGACAGTAAGGCAGCACGGTGTTCCAGTTAGTATAGTATCCGATCGGGATACGCGGTTTACTTCCCATTTCTGGCGGAGCTTGCACCAAAGTTTGGGAACCAAGTTAAGATTCAGTACTGCTTATCATCCACAAACCGACGGGCAATCAGAAAGAACCATTCAGACATTGGAAGATATGCTACGGCGTGTACCTTAGATTTTGGCGGATCTTGGGAGGATCACCTTCATCTAGTGGAGTTCTCCTATAACAACAGCTATCAGGCTAGCATTCAGATAGCCCCGTTCGAAGCATTGTACGGAAGGAAGTACAGGTCCCCTTTGGCATGGGACAACGTCGGAGAACGGAAGTTGTTGGGACCAGAGATGATCACGCAGACGGTGGAGATAGTTAAGTTGGTCAGAGAGCACCTTCGAGTTGTACAGGACCGACATCGTCATTGGGCAGATCAGCATCGTAGGCCTCTAGAGTTTAGAATTGGCGACCAAGTGTTTCTGCGGATTTCGCCTACTCGGGGTATCATCAGATTTGGAACTTGGGGAAAGCTTAGCCCAAGATACGTTGGTCCTTTTAAGATTCTCGCTCGGGTAGGCGATGTGGCTTATCGGCTTGCCCTTCCGCCTTCGTTGACTGGCATACATGATGTGTTTCATGTGTCCCAATTACGTGGGTATGTCCCGGATCCGAGTCATGTAATCGATCATTCTGAGTTAGTCGTGGGTACCGACCTAACTTACGAGGAACAACCCGTATCTATTTTAGATCAGCGAGAGAAGGTACTCAAGAATCGGACGATGAGCCTTGTCCGTGTTGCTTGGAACCATCACTCCTCGGAAGAGTCAACCTGGGAGCGCGAGGACGAGATCAGATCTCGGTATCCGCATTTGTTTGACTAATAAGGTATATTTTTGCATCTTATTGACACGATTCCATGCTTACCTGCACCTGCTTGTTTTGCACTTTGTGATGTATGATAATAACTGCTATGATAGTTAACTTGTATATGATTATGCCCTGCTTGCCCTGATTTCACTATCCTGTCTTGGCTGGAATTCCGAGGACGGAATTTTTCTAAGAAGGGTAGAGATGTCACTCCCTAATCCTGGAATACGTATTTTAATACGTAAACCGATAATTATATTTACCTTGAATTTATACGATATTTATTATGCAGTATTTCTTCATGCATTTCCCAAAAATATTTGACAAAATATTATTTCCTAATTTATTTTCTGCATTCGGACCTACAGTTTTGGCTCATTTGGGTAACCTATTCTTGGTTCACCCATGGTTCATCATGAACCCTTTGGTTCATCATGAACCCATGGGTCCAAGATCTATATATATAACTCATCTCATTCTCTCTCCTCTCATTTACTTCATCTCATTTATTTCCTCCACCAACCAAGGCAAGTACCAACTTGCTCAAGAGAGGGATCATAATTTTGTTAATGATTTCTTACAAACTATTTGCCAAACATGTTCTTCTCCTCAATCTATACTAGTTTTAGAACTTGAAAATTTCTATTTTGAAGCTTTGATTTTGTAGATCTAAGTTTTAATTATTTTCGGATTTCTTTAGTCTTGATCTATTTTCGTTGAAGTTTTGTGGGTTTTGATGCTTCCATGTGGAAGAGAATTCCATTTCACCCAAGATGGAACCTTGGAAATTCGGATTTGGAGTTCGGATGGCCAAGTTGTGATGTTTTGAAGTTTTGGGTTCTGCCATGGTGTTCTTGCTGTTTGGAGAAGACAGTGAGCAGTGTGCAGAGCTTCTTAGCTCACGCACACTGAGCTACGTGCGCTCTTTAGCGCTGCGTACGCAGACTTAGGTACGCTTCCTGTGGAAGCGTGTCTCCCGTAGCGTGCGTGACTTTTCACCTACGCTGCTCCCTGTAGCGTGCGTGACTTTTCACGCTGCTCTTTCCCTTGAGCCTGCGTGACTTTTCACGCATCCCTCTTCCTTGAGCTTGCGTGACTTTTCACGCTGCTCTCTCCTTGAGCTTGCGTGAATTTTCACGCTGCTCTTTCCCTTGAGCCTGCGTGACTTTTCACGCAGTCCTCTTCCTTGAGCTTGCGTGACTTTTCTGCTCTCTCCTTGAGCTTGCGTGACTTTTCACGCTGCTCTTTTTCTTGAGCCTGCGTGACTTTTCACGCAGCCCTTCCTTGAGCTTGCATGACTTTTCACGCTGCTCTCCCTTGAGCTTGCGTGACTTTTTACGCTACTATTTCCCTTGAGCCTGCGTGACTTTTCATGCAGCTCTCTCCTTGAGCCTGCGTGATTTTCACGCACGCTGCCTTGTGTAAGCCTGCGTGACTTTTCACGCACGCTGCCTTGTGTAAGCCTGCATGACTTTCTACGCACGCTGCCTTGTTGTGCGTACGCTTTTGATATTTTATTAGATATTATATGACCATTTTATATCCTTACGTCTTTTGTCCCGAGCATGATATAAGCACTAATGTGACCCCGAGAACAAAGTGTTCCTACTTGATACATGTACCTGAATGTCCCAGTTCTTGTTCATGCTCGACAAATGACTCGTAACTCCACGTGGCGTATTTGCAATGATGCATTACACTAAGGAGGGTAGCACATGTTGACATACTGATTGACATGGATCCTCTTTGGGTACTCGTACTAAAGTACGACTTTAGGAGGATAATCATGCAGGCCACAGCAGGAGAGTCCAAGATTTCACCTAGGGTTAAACTAGGCACTGAATATACTAGATGCATGGGAGGGCAGAGTCCCGAGATCGTGTTACACCAGCCGCCCTGAGATATTGTCTTGGCACGCCGGCTGGTCTCCACGGATACTATGTCATCCGCAACGAGTGGATGACTGTATCCGATTAATTCCTTGCTATATATTACATGTCTTGGCAAGATGGCCTCACGAGGGACCTGTGCTCAATGACACATGTCTACGCGAACCCCTGGGTTGGCTAGCCTTGCTGGAAAGATACGATCTGAGGATTTTCTAATAACATGACGCGAGGATAACCTCGTCCCACTAGAACTCGTAGACTTGATTGGTCGTGAAAACGACTTACTTGTATCCTATTACCTTCCGCGAATAACCGAGGGAAGCGGACTGTTGTGGTACGTGATCCAACTATGTTCTTGTTTTTGTTGGGTTGGTTATCGTACTATGACAGGCTGTGGACCGAAGTTATGAACGGAAGACTTATTCTGATTGTGAAGTGTTACCTCTGTGAATGACTGAGGAACATGGTCTATCATGGTACATGATCCAACCCATGTTCTTGTTTGATTGTTGGGTTGGTTATTGTTGTGCTGCGATAGGCTATCGACCGAAGTCACGATCAGGAGATTTTATTGTTTATACCCTTTAACTTATGTGAAAGTTATAGAGTCGACGCGTCCCGACTCCATGCGGCACCTTTTGTCCTTGTTTGGTTGTAAGGGTGCCATATGGTTCGAGGAGGTGGCGTTACCCTATAATGGTAGCATAAGTATTACTATTATCAATCATTCTATTTAACTGGGTTTTAATCTTAACTCTTGTGCCCCTTTGGCGGTACTTGCTATTCGGCTGACCCCGCTGGTTTTGTTTGGCCAGATCTCGTAGTAGAGCCAGAGGACACGATCTTCCTCCCTGACATCCATGGTGCATACTAGGAGCATGGCGGTTCGGGGACTCGAGTGGGTTTCTTCTCCACCACTCCTGCTTATACTTTTACGGCATTTAGCCACCGGCACCTGTTAGCCGGATTACTTGATATTTTGTGTCAGTACATAATGTAATTAAACAGACTGCAGCTGTGTATAATTTTGTACTCCTGACTCTCTGAGACAGCTAATTATAAAGCTAGTCTCTCATGATCATTTTGATGAAGCGTCAGGGACGCCTTACTGCTTTATCTTAATGTTCATTTAATTACTGATTTGACATGATTGATTGAGACATAGACTATGTGGGACCATAGGAGACTTGATTGTAGCATGTACCCCCTAGTCTCTCGACAGCCACGATCGCCGTATGACGTTACGTACCTCATATGGAGTAGCTGGCCTAGTCCGTCCCCGTATTTCGGTACTGGGGCGTGACAATGAATATCTGTGAGAATATACTACCCGAGATGAGGTTATCTGACTCCTATTTAGAGCAACACAAGTCAAGACGTATACAGGGATGACAGATGAAATGTACAATGCATCTACATCCTGTCTAGGTCAAACTAGACTAGAGTCAACATTTGGTCAACCCTAGTCAACTATACTAGTCAAACTAGGTCAACTATGTCAAGTCCTAGCCCAAACAAGTCTAACAAATCTCACTAGCCTAACCAAGCCTAGCACACATAATCACAAGGCTATACAAGCCAAACATAAGCCACACATCAAGGCACATTCACATTTAGCTATTTATCATGAAATTCATATATCTATATGTATATAGGATTACATATATACACATTATATATAAAGAAAATGTTAGAGAGAGAACTAGCATGTAAGGCTATATGTGTGTATAGGCGTATGTGGACAAGGTCAGAGGGTTAGATTGTAGACATGTGTGTGATACATACATGAAAGTTTATAGCAAGAATTGGGTTACAAACACTAGCTACAAGTTACACTACACATGGCATAGGTTAAACAATCTACATTACACATCCTAATTAACTCACAATCATGCATGGCTAAACATATATATATATATATATATAGAAGTAGAGGTTTTAGTTATGCTTAGCTATATATATTAACATGTATTGCATTTCTATATATATCTACATATATATGAACAAGCATATAGAGAGGAGAGTTTAGGTTCAGACATTGCATTAGAGTGTGGGTGTGTGTCATGTGGGTGGGTATGGGTGATACATAATCTCAGTCCAGTGTGTGTGCATATGTGATAACCGTGCTCAGCTCAGTGTCTCAGGTTTTGTGATTTTGTATATGTAATACAGTGTGTATAATATGACAGCAGTAGGTACCAGTGCAATGTAGATAGGTTAGAGTATAGATAGCAGTGGTGAATGGGTCAAATGTGTGTGTATATGTGTACAAAGCTATAGGGTGTTGTGTAACATGTGTGTAGATAACAATAGGGGTGATGTGTTCATGTATATGTCAATAGGAAAACAGTTTAGTAGATAGGGTTCTCTGGATTAACATGACAGTAGCTATATCTCAGTGTAACAGGAATTTGATTCCTAGCTAAACAATGCAATGTGTGAGTAAAATCTGTAGGGTGCAGGTGTGTGTGGGTTTAACTATTCTCAGTAAAACAGTACCAAATCACATGTGTTCTCAGGATACTCATAGTAGTGTTCATATTGACAGTTTGGTTAACAGTTAACAGTGCCAAAACAAACTCAAAAACCTATAACCCATTACCAACATGAACCTAAAATGTTCAACAAACCTTTCATACATAAATGAACTAATCATGGTAGTTAAACATCAATAAAACAGTTTAGAAATACAATCTAAATTCAGAAATTAACAACAGTGAACATTAAGTATCAGAACATTGGAGGAAGTCCAATTCGAAGTCCAATTAACAGTTGATAACCTGATTTAATGGTTGGTATTCCAAACCCCATGTGCATGTGTACCTTGATATGCTTCGTGTCACCCAAATCGGATACGTCGTGTCCATATATCAAGAACAACTCTCGTGCACACACAGGCATGTTGTCTCATGCATGCGTAAACTCGTGTCTAGGACACGACACACGGCACGACACAATATGTGGGTATGCACCTAGGTTCGCTACTACTAGGGCTACGTTACTGACACTCTACATCGTGTCCACGAGACTCCAGGACGCGACACGAGACCCGTGTCAGAGGCACCTGTGTCACGTACACGATGTAGGCAAGGGCCAGTGCAGCCTTAGAGCGTGTCCGACTCAACACGACACGTCTTGAGACTCAAGGGGCCTCATGTTAGACACTGCCCCTTGGTCCTCGCTAAGTGGCGCATGTCGACTCACCGTGTCCACGAAGAAAAACACCCCGAGCAGCAGGGCAGTGTCCACGGGCCTGTGCAGCATGTTCGTGTCACTGTGCAGACACGACACGACACAAAATCGACTCAAAACTGACACGAAATCATACATGACACCAAGCACTACAAATCCTATCAAACACATTTCAAAAATAACAAAAAATATGAATATGGCATTTCATCGTACATATGCACTCTAACACTGATATGTATCCGATATGGACACGAAATGGACACGATCTACCAAACTTGAGGGACAGCTAGGGAAGACCTAAATCTACACATCCATGTAAAGAAAACAGAATTAAATAACAATTTGAAGGGTTTACCTATAAGTTGCAATGATCAAGAAAAGCCCCAAATCAAATGGTTCCCGTTGCTAGCCAAATCCTCCAAATTGCTCACAAACTAAAATTACTCTCCATGACCATCAAATAGAGGATGATTAGAATCTATTGCAAAAGATTTGGGTCAAAACAGAATTGAAATGAGAAAGTTATGGATTGGGGAAGATTGCTCTTTACCTCTTTCTTCAAAATGTTGAAACAACACAAAAGTCGCAAGAACAAAGAAATGAGAGTATATATAGGGGAAACCTAGGTTGGCCGGCCACTTAAGGGCTTGGTTAGGGTTAGGATTAGGGTTTCAAGTCATGGGCCATGGGCCAAGTTTCATAAGTCATAGAATTTAATCATTAAGTCATAAGTCATTGCACCTATTCATTAATCCTCCTATTGAAACTTGATTCTAAGTGACTAAAAATAGGGTTGACTTAAGTTAGACTAGGGTCACACCATGCTAACCAAGTCACCATAGCTAGGGTCAACTTCTAGGTCAGACTACAAAGTCTCAATTTGTCAAAGTCAAAATAACAATCACCAATTCAATAAATCAAAATAAATTCAAAAATTCACAATGACCAAAATACCCTCAAGCTAAAATATGGTAGTGACAATGTGAAGGTAAAATTTCATATAAGCCCTCACCTAGTTTCGTAATTACAAAAATTACCATTAAGAAACAGTTACATATAGGTGATGAAGTGTTGTACCCAAATATTTGGCCGAGACCATCATTCATCCAAATCCCATTAAAATATTAGAAGGAGAAGTAATATGCTTAGACTAATGTTTGCATGAATTAAAAATTAAAGTAGCTTATATGATTTATGTATAAAATATTCCCTACTCCTTCCATATATGCATGAAAAAAATAAAGAGGGAATCTTATGTTCAACTAGAGTGCAAAGCATGAGTAGTAATATTTGTTAGGAATGTAACAACATAGGACATAGTATGGTCCACGTGCATGGTTGCATGAAAAGTATAGAAAATTTATTAAGGTCCCTGTAACCTACGTAATTGTATAACTAGATCCTATATAATGTATATATTTATATTTACATGTTATATGTTTGTGTTAATCTATAGCATAATTATTACATATATTAAATTAAGGTTAATTAAACAGTTTAGAAATCATGAAAACCTTCGATACGACGTGCGTTTCACCAATCCGGGTGACGTGGTCACGAACCGAAAGCATCGAAAGGTGCGTATCGACTTCCCGGATGTGTGAGATTTGACAGAATTCAAATTGGTTGCGTGTGCGCGACGAATTTGATATGTATCCTTCGAAAACTCCTGTATCGGGCCCTTTGCAAAAACTCTAATTACTTTGTGTACGTTCGTTAGATCGAGACGAAACTTGCACCAATTACACCGTATTATTTTCTGGTCCTGTATGCCAAGTTTGATCTGATTCTGAGACAGTTGATCGGATCGCCGTTTTACGGGCCCATAATCCGATTCAACGGGCAATTTTGTGTATGGCCTGTCGGAATCCAACTTTGGATATACTGTTGGATTCGTATCATCGAAACGAATCCGTAGACATGTAGTTTGATGACTTTAGAGACCATTGACTCTGACATGCTTTTCGGTGAAAAGCGGGTCCAACGGCGGACACCATTTTGGCTCGAAATGACCGTTTAGCTCCTGTATCCAGAATTAGACTTAAGGATAGGCAATTTCAGCTAATTTGACTATTCTAAGAATGTTGGCAATGTCTGTTTTAGCTTTCAGAGACAGTTGTGAGATTTGGACTTTATGGCTTACTAGTTGACAGTATATTGTGGGTTCATCGTGCTACCACCAGGCAAGATACCTTGCCTTCCTCTACATCATGTTTATAGTTTTCATGTTGTCATTGTATTATCACTAGATACTCTATTTTCTATAGATCTTATATGTTATCATTAGTTTTCTAGTTGACTTGATTTATCTATTTCTATATACCATGTTCACCAGTTTATTGTGTTGCTTGACTTGACAGTGTAGTTATACTGGACTTGACTGAGTCATACCTTGTCTCACTATTACCTTGCTTGAGTTGTGTCATAGAACGAGTACGTGTAGTTGAACGGCTAAATCCTTGTTATTATTTCCTCAACCAGAGAGTCCACACTCAGGACGAGGGTTGACCGTTTGCACCAGAGAGTCCACACTCGGGAGAGGGTGATTGTCTTGATCTGTTTACATCCGTGAGTCCACACTCGGGACGAGGATGTTAATTTGTTTATTTATACCAGAGAGTTCACACTCGGGACGAGGGTGCCTTGCCTTGAACTAACCAGAGAGTCCACACTCGGACGAGGTTTAGTGATTAGTTCAAACCTGCGAGTCCACTCGAGGCGAGGGTTTGGTATTCCATTGATCTTGTGTTCACTTGTTCATCCAGTAGTTCAGTTGCATGTAGTTGTTCTTGTATTTCAGTTCATAGTCATCCGTCAGTAGCCACTTGTCGTTAGTCACTTGTTAGCGGTTTCGGTCGTAGTCGCTTGCCATGCATATGTCTTATTCCTTGCTTATATCATGTTTATATTTATATGATGAAACTGCTAGATAGGCATATTTTTTGTATCGTGCGATGTCCCCTGAGGACCTGATGATCTCTTCAGGTTTAGCGACTGCATGGAGTTAGTTAGCAGAGCGGGATGGTAGATGATTGTGATGCATGATTCAGGTATTTGTCAGCGATATTACATTGTTTATCCTTTCATGCTTTACATTCCTTATCATCAGATATCTTGGTTAGTGATTCACTTTAGAGACTCTTGTTATATTCTTTGAGTCTTATCGGTATGCTAGTAGGCTGCAGACCACAACCCATAGTGTTCATTTAAGTTTCGTACATTTATTGTGGATTTGAGATATAGATTTATTTTCCTATGATTTGGCAGTTTACCATGTACTTGACAGCATTTACGTATTCGAGTCGAGCTAGAGTCTACTTGATGCGTAGCTGGCTTGCTCACGAGTTCACGTTCGAAAAGCGAGTGCGGGTCGTGATAATATTGACCTGAATATAGAACTTGGCAGCAGCAAAGAGCATATGGGTTTCAGGTTTATCTTCTTGTAAGGTAAAAATTACTCCCGTACATCCAGCGTTGTAGTAACCCCATGTACGTGCCCCTTCGATTAGGCTTTCTATCGTCTGTAGATGAGGGCTGGGGTTACCCAAAAGAAGCTGGCTATAGCCGAACTATCGTGCAAAGTGACTCGGCAGATAAGGTTTCAGGAAAGTGTGGTTCCTATTCTTGAGCACCAGATGGGAAGGCCTGATGGATTGGAGCCAACAGAATGCCCCAGTAGGAAGGCTAGTAGTGAGTGCTCCCTCATCTACTAAAGTGTCTCCTGTACGGCCACTACCAGACGGAGACGACACTATGAAGAACTCATAATTCTACAGGAAACTCAGAGCCTTCCTGCAAATAGGCACCCCTATGACGGTCTAGTCTGCATCTTTGAATCTCCGAAGAAAGGCATCTCTCGCCAAAGAGTCTGTCATCAGCCCGACATTCATTAATCTGGGACAGTGCAGCACCAGCCATCCTATCAGGTAATGAAAGGAAAATTTAGTCCTGACAAAGTCCTTCCTACCATTAGGCATCACCGCGTTAACAACAAATTATCGCAAGCCTCGTTGGATGGCACGGACCATTGTAGGAAGCAGGGTAAGCTGGTATCCAAAGGCCAGCTTTACAGCCGAAAGTATTACCCCGGCTTATCCTTTCAATAGACCCTGAACCACCAGGGACTAAACAATTGCGGAGCCATGTCATCAGAAAGGCAGCTAGCACAGCCTTTTCTGACAACTTAAACTCAGCCTGTCGGAAGAAATGATAAACCGGGAAGTTTCCCTTGGGATCATCACTATCTTCAGTGTCTACTGTCCTGTGGTCTGTCATTAGTTGCTCTATCTCGAATTTCATCGAGGGCTTGCGAGTCAAAAAAAATGCTGGGCCATCTCCTTCTTCTCTAATGAAGATGTAGTTGGTCCAAGCTCTTATATGGGAAAGGGATCCCTCAGTTTTACCCTTCTTTGTGACTTGGTTACAAATGAAGAGGTGACAGAGTAACTCTTTGTACACCTCCATCATCTCAGAGTTCTTTCTCTTAAAATCCAAGAGCTCCTCATCACAGGGGACGTATTCTTCATATGGCTTGGTCCTCCAGGGAAGTTTTGATATCGTCTACATCTCGTGAAGAGCCATACCCATCTTCCTACCCAAAGTAAAGAAGGTACATGTGTGATAGTTGTACAACTCCATGAACAAAATAAACATAGGCCAATTAACCTTTATGCCATATTGGGTGGCTCTAATGGCATAAAAAAGGCCGGTAGCTTTTAGGGTGACCTCGTAAGTCGAGAGCACCCATTCAGTAAGGTTGCTCTAGAGCGGGACAGAGTATCTCCAACCTTCCATCCGCAGCTTCCCTCCCGGATACGACTCTTTCTTTGACAACATCAGGTTGGAGAGAGTCTCAGCCGTATAAGGGTGAAGATCAGTCGGAACATCATTTATTATGGCCCCAGGATGCAACCCCCTCGTGGAGTAGGACGTGGAGCCCTTGACACACTTAAAAGTGTCATTCTTTCGGTTACCGGAGTTAAATTGTATCTTTCCAAAGACGACCCCATGCAGTTCAGGGGTCAGGTCCCATTTTATTTGTCTTCGCATAGCTAGATCAGTATACGCCGATAGAGGATATTGGCGCTTCATTGATGGTAACCATATCCTTTGGTTATTTAACCTGACCACCAGAGGGTCTTCTAGACATATTGTCTCTTCGTCCTCAAATCCCAGGCTGTCACCAAACAAAAAGTACGGTCTCTTGAGGCTTCGCACCCCTCCGAGCATGAACTTCTCATCATTCATCATCTGCTTGAAGATCATTTTGTCCTGTTCAAGCATAGCAATCATCCGCACCGAAGGTTGGTCATGGCTGATCTTCACCTGGGTATTTCTGACCATTGCGGTGACGAGGCTTGAATCTAGAGCATGGCGGGCAGAGCCAAGAGGAATCCTACCAAGAGCCGGGACAACCAGGTTAACTGCAAAGACAAAAAAATGTCAGACTTAGAATCTACAAAAAAGAGCTAAGTACTGGAGAAATCCTATGCGCTCTGATCTTATGCGACCAAAGGGCCTGTGGGCACATAAGCACCTTCAAAGCACATGCTCTGTGTAGGCGCATGACATAACAAAGTATGTTGGCGCATGACACAAATGTGTAGGCGCATAACACAACAAAGTGTGTGGGTGCATGCATCTATGGGCGTATAAGACTGCTCACAAAAGGAAGTATGTTTGCTTTGGGCACATATCGATGGGTATGCGCCCAAGCAGAGAGAAGTTCGAGCATCACAAATTAACGCTCGAGACTTCATTTTTAGAGACATTTCCTCACCCAGGATGGGTTCTTGAACCAGATGAGATGCTGCCAAAGGAGAAGAATTAGCTGATGCAGCCTTCTTGCCCTTCACAGATTTATTGGGAGTCGAAGCAGCCTTGGGAGAGATGATTGCTCGAAAGAGAGAAAAAACTTTTTTAAATTTTTGAAGAAAAATAAGAAAGAATGAACTTTCTCTTTCCTTAAGGCCTATTTATAGGCACGATTGGAGGGTTATGCACCCACATGGCCTATGCCCATATTGTCTATGCACCCATATGGTCTATGCGCCTACGCAGAGTCTCGATATTTTACAGATTATGCTCCTGCTATTTGCTGACGCAGATTACGCATAGACATCGCATAAAGAGCGAACCTTTCCAAGGAAGATCTCAACAGCCATATTTTTGACAGCCTGGCAAACTTCTATGCGCCCAAAGGGGTCATATCCATCATGCGCCTATGAAGCGAGTTCTTCCCATGCTTCTTTCAAAGTATTTCGACACTCGTTCGAGTCTCAAAAACTTTGAAGGGGGTCTTGTAGAAGCATGAAAAATACAAGGCTTACCCCACAAGAAGAAGTACTATGTACCTACCTAACCAGAGGGGGGCTATGCGCCCACATGAACAGAGGAAGCTGTGCGCCTACATAACCAGAGGGGGGACTATGCGCCCATATGAGCAGAGGGGGTATGCGCCCATATTGTTGTCATACATCAAACATGCACCCAAGTGTGGGCGCATAAACTTACTCCCACACTATGCGTCCAAGGAAGCAGATCCCTACGCCTCAATCAACATCCACGATCAGTCATGTACCGAAGCATGCGGCCACGTCAGTCTACACGAGCAATCATGTACCGAAGTATACAACCACGTCAACCCCACGATCAACCCACGATCAGCAGCCTTCATGCGCCTACACCTTATGCGCCCAAAGGAAGTCTATGCGTCCACATGGAAAATCAGTGTATTTTCCCCTGTGGGCGCATAATAGTCATTTCAGTGCAAAACGACTATAAATAGGGGGTCTCATGCCTCTTCAAAAATACAGAACGAAGAGCATTTTAAGAGCCAAATTGCTGTCCTTCTTGCCAGTGAGCCGATAGTTAGCAATTTTCTTAGGTTTTTTTCCTACTTTTGTAATCGGAGTGTCAACAGAGTAAAGGAGCAACTGCTGTTCGATCTCCATCGTCCCATTTTCCAGAATTTATTTTGTACTCGGGGATCCTCAGTGCAAGATCTCTCAGACATACTCGATTTGTGGTGCCTTGCGCCAATAAGAAAAGACAACGTTTTTTTTCTTTTTTGTGTGTGTCCACAGACATTCGACGCGACTCATATTCTTCTCTTTTATTTTGAGAAGTCGTGCATCTTCATGGTGTGCCAAAGTCTATAACTTCAGATAGAGATACTAAATTTCTGTCACATTACTACAATATAGCAGTACTAGTCACCTATAAACTGATGGACAAACATAGGTCGTAAACCGCACACTTGGAAACATGTTGTGAAACTTAGTTGGAACACGACCTAAGCAATGGGATCTGGCTTTATCACAGGTTGAATTTGCTTATAACTACATGCCTAACATATCACAGGAAAAGTATTGTTCGACATTGTCTATTCACATCATCCACGACATGTTTTAGAGCGTGTCTTTCTGCCTAAGCCTTCGGGTTGAGACATTGGTGCTGAGCATATGTTAGAGCGGTATCAAGTAATACATAATGAAGTGAAACAACAGCTTGAAGACTCTTGTGCCAAATATAAAGCAGCTGCTGATCAGTGTCGCGACCGTAAGGTCTTTCATGAAGGAGACTTGGTCATAGTTTACTTGCGTAAGGAACGTTTTCCTACTGGCACCTACAACAAATTGACGAATAAGAAGATCAGACCATTTCAAGTGCTATGCAAGCTAAATGACAATGCTTATGTGATTGATCTCCCTGAAGACATGTAGATCTCTCCAACCTTCAATGTCGCTGATCTTTATGAATACTTTCGATATGGCGAATCGCTTTATTCTGAGAAGTACTCATGGACGAGTTCTCTTGAAGCAGGGGAGACTGATATAGCGTAGAATCCTAGTCCCTCTAGGATTCCTTTTCTTTTTCCTAATCCCTCTTGGATTCCTTTTTCTTTTTCTTTTTCTTTTTCTTTTTATTTTTTTTTTTTTTATTTTATTTATAATCCTATTTATGTTAGAATTCTTATTTTGACTCTATCATTTATTAGAATAGATTTTATCTTTATTTGATTAGGATTAAGTTGTCATAAAGGTCCTATAAATAGGCACCTTCTGTATGCATTTGAGAAACAACTTTCAATTAATAAAATTTTCTTTAAGTTCTAAGAATTGTTCTCTCATTTTCTTGGTCGTGGACTCGACTGTTCCGTGGATTCGGAAGCCCCTCGGTTGAGGTTTTCAAACAACCTTCGTGCGGACTCCTCACAAGGCCCTCCGTCGAAGTTTTTGTAGCACCGCTTCACTCTCACCAAGCAACAGTGGTCCAATTATCGTTATCACTGATCGACTTGGCCATTGCTAAGCACGAAGGTAATCCCGTTCCACTATCACGTTGCATCATGTATTCTTAAATTTCTCTACATAGGTTTGGAATTCTTGTTAGTCTATTTGCAAACAATCGATGGAAAAACTCAGTTGCAATCCCTAAGAAGAGATGCAAAGAATGCAGTTGCAATCCCTAAAAAGAGATACAAATAATGCAGTTGCAATCCCTAAAAAAGAGATGCAAATAATGCTGATTGCGTAGCCTAAACGATTAAAAAAATCGAATCGCGTTTGCAATAGCGGTTTCTCGAAGGCAACAAGAGATGATCAACAACAGTTGAGTCTCAGATTCTCGAAGGCAACAGAAAGAGGAAGGAAGAAGAAGAGCGGATCTCGCTGGGGTGTTGAACACCGGCGCTCAAAGCTATACCCGCAGTACGGATAAGCTCCCAGGAACCAGCAAGTTCAGGAGAACTTCTGGAACGCTCGTAAGTCAATATTTGAGACTTGAACGGGCTTCCTGGACTTAACAGACTCCCTCAACTCTCTTCTTGGTGCATCTTTCAAAGGAGGCCAAGGGGCTCTATTTATAGAGTGGAGTTGAGACTTCACCTCTTCTCCTATCCGATGTGGGACTAAAATACCAATACTCAAAAATAGAGTTTGATATTTTAGATCATCCCACAATCAGCATAGAAGTGTGCCAGTCCACGCCTACCCCCCGAACCCTCCCGTGCATGCACGAGACATCTTGGAGTCCGCGTCCGAGTCCGAGTCCGCACAACAAAAATTAACTTGCATCCTTGTTAGATTTAATCCTTTTTCCTTCTAGGAAAATACTTCCACATGGCACAAACTTGTGCCCCACTACACCTCATGTGCACACCTCAACACAAGCAATGCATTATATTGAGATACTCACCATTTGGTGTAGCCGATGTGGGACTATCTTTTCTAGTCCAAAGGCAAAAACACCAACAATCCCCCACATATCTCAATATATGGGTTGAGCGTTCCCCACAGTGATTGTCCATCATGCATTAGGAGAGATGTCGCTACGACTTGAATCTTCCCGCATAGGTTAAATAACAGCATGATACAAGAATGGACTAAGCCTTGAATTCTGCACCATAACTGCAATTCTTCCTACTCACATAGTGACATCAACTGTGCTTCTGGCTGCACATTGAAGGCCTTGTGCCAGCCTGGTTTCAGTGTATAATTTTTGGGCGTCTACAAGTTTACCCTCAAGAGACGGCCTGATATCTCTATCCATACACTATAGGTGAGTTCTATATAAAGAGTCATTGGCATGAAGCATTGCGCTTCTTTGCGGTGCTACGCGCTATGACATGGCTGACAAAGCCAAGGCATTACCCCTACCTGGGAACCTCATCGTAGTGTCATACTACTATAGCATGAGGTCTCAAGCCTCTTTGTAGTGCCAAACTACCCAGCATGAAGCCTTGCGCTCCCTTGTGGTGTTACGCCACTATGACATAGCTTGCAAAGCCGAGGCTTTACCCCTACCTGGGTACCTCATCGTGGTGTCATGCCACTGTAACATGAGGACACCGGCCTCTTTGTAGTGCTGCCTACATCTCTTTATTACGATTATGCAACATTAGGCTACCTGCCTATATGCGGTGCTACGCCGCCTGTAACTTGGCTAACAAAGCCGAGGCATTAACCCTACCTGGGAACCTCATGGTGGAGTCACCCCACTGTAGCATGGAGTTGTAACACTCCTTTGTGGTTGTTGCGCCACCATGCTTCCTGTAAAGCATAACAGACCTTCACTCAGTCTGAGAACTCATTAAGGCATTACGCCATCCTTCTCACAGGATCAATTTTCCGTTGAAAATTCATAGTAGACAACAGTGGTTCTGGGTCCGAAACCCTTACATGTTCCGCAGAACAAGTGCCCACTGTTAACTAATATTTTTTCAGTCAATAGTCCTCCCTTGAATCAAAAAATTAGATATCTGGTAGATTTCTCTTTGAACCAATAACATAAAATTTATTGATAGGATTATAATGACACAATATTAGAATGCCTTCACGCCCATCTTCCTTGCTGTGTCCTCGACCAGCTGACGCTTGAGACCCTTCGTGAACGGATCCGCCAGGTTTTCCTGACTCCGAACATCGATCACTGCAATGACGCCCCTTTTTATGAGATCGTTCACTGCTCTGTGCTTCAACCGCACAGTCCTCTTCTTTCCCGTTGAAGAGTTCATTTGATGCCACTGCTGCTGCCGCCTGGTTGTCACAGTATATCGGAATCGCCGGTATCTGAGCCCCAACCATTGGAAGGTCATACATGAGCTCCCGAAGCCACTCTGCTTCATCTGCTGCAGCGTCCAATGCAAAGAATTCAGATTCCATGGAGGAGCGAGATAACATAGTCTGCTTCTTCGACTTCCACGATATAGCAGCTCCACCCATGGCGAACACATATCCACCTGTGGAATATTCGCTCTCTACCTCTGAACACCAGCTAGCATCACTGAAGCCTTCCACTACTGACAGATCTCCGCTGTAGTATAGTGCATATGTCTGAGTCTTCTTGAGATATCTCATAACACGCTTCACAGCTTTCGAATGCTTTACGCCTGGATTGCTCGTAAATCGACTCAACATTTCCACTGCAAAGGCTATGTCAGGCCTTGTGGCAGTAGTAGCGTACATCAAACTTCTGATGACGCTAGCGTACTCCAACTGCCTGACGCTCTCCTTCGAATTTGGCTCCAGTTTCAGATCACTCATGTACGGTGTATCAATAATAGGAAGATCTTGATACCCGTAGCGAGAGAGCATCTTCTCAATGTAATGAGACTGTGACAGCGCTATTCCAGTGCCTGTCCTGATGATCTTGAGCCCCAAGATTACGTCGGCATCCCCCAAGTCCTTCATACTGAACTTGGTCGAGAGGAATTTCTTTGTCTCTGTGACGCAGCTTAAATCCGTACCTAGGATTAGCATGTCGTCCACGTATAGACAAACGATTACTCCTTTTCCGTCAGCAAACTTCGTATAGACACACTTGTCTGTTTCACTGACCCTGTAGCCATTTGACCTTATCACCTTATCAAACTTCTCATGCCACATTTTGGGAGCTTGCTTCAAACCATACAGAGACTTCATCAACTTGCAGACTTTGTCTTCCAGACCTCTGACGACAAAACCTTCTGGTTGTTGCATGTAGATCTCTTCGGTCAGCTCGCCATTAAAGAATGCCGTTTTCACATCCATCTGATGTATCACCAGCTTGTGTATTGCTGCTAAAGCAATTAACAATCTGATAGTTGTCATCCGAGCTACTGGAGCATAAGTGTCAAAGTAGTCGATCCCCTGCTTCTGAGCAAACCCCTTGGCCACTAGCCTGGCCTTGAACTTGTCAATGGTTCCATCTGCTTTCATCTTCTTCTTGAAGATCCATTTGCATCCGATGGGTCTTGCTCCTTCTGGTAGGTCGACCAATACCCATGTGTTATTGGAGGTGATTGAGTCAATCTCGTTGTCAATCGCCTCCTTCCAGAATATAGCATCTCTGGTCTTCATCGCCTCATCATAGGTAAGCGGATCTGCTTCCACATGATAGGTGACGAAGTCATCTCCGAAGTCTTTCGGCCTCCTCGCTCGCTTAGTTGACGGCTCAGCGAGTTCTGGTTCAGCTGGTGTCTCCTCGACAACAACTCCATCTTGGACTACTGGTTCGATAAAGATCTCTGTCTGCTCTGCACCCTCATTATTCTCCGAAATGTCCGCGAGAACAATGTTCTTGTGCCTTACAAACTTTTCTTCAAAATATTCAGCATCGCGAGATTCGATGATATGATTTGACTCGATATCAAGGAATCTCCGAGCATCACTCTTCTCGGCATACCCCAGGAAGATCGCCTTAGTAGTCCTTGTCCCCAGCTTCTGAATCTTTAGATCCGGGAGCTTCACATAAGCCAGGCACCCCCACACTCGAATGACATTCAGGTTGGGTCTGACTTTGAACCAGAGTTCATGAGGAGTTATGTCGGAAGTTGCATACGGCACTCTGTTCAGAATGAAAGTGGCCGTTAATGCAGCTTCTCCCCAATAGCACTTTGGGAGACCCGCAGTCAACAGCATAGAATTCATCATCTCTGTCAACGTTCTGTTCTTCCTTTCTGCTACTCCGTTGGATTGTGGAGAATACGGAGCCGTCGTCTCGTTGATGATTCCATGTTCTTTGCAGAATGATGAGAATTCATGAGACCTATATTCCCCACCTCGATCACTCCTCAGCCTCTTGAGTTGTTGTCCAGTTTGCCGTTCAGCCTCGGCCCTGAACTCCTTGAACTTCTCGAATGCTTCGTCTTTAGATTTGAGTAAATAGACGAAGGCATACTTGGAGAAGTCATCGATGAAAGTAATGAAATACTTCATCCCGGCCTTTGTAGAGAATTGTTTGAAGTCACAGATATCTGAGTGAACCAACTCCAGAAGATCTGTGCTTCGATGGACCCTGTGGAAGGGTTTCCTAGTGATCTTCGTCTGAGCACATATCTCACATTTCTCTACCTTACCCCCACACTTGGAGATAAGTCCTAGACTAGACATTTTGTTTATTCGCTTACAATGAACATGTCCTAGTCTATTATGCCACAACTCAAGAGAGTAATTCAAACTAGTGATAGCATTGACATTATTATGCTGGGTTACAACAAGCTGAATTTTGTACATTCCTTCAGTCTGAAAAGCTTTCCCGAAGAAAGTACCCTTCTTGGACATCACCATTTGGCCAACATTGATGTCCATCCTCAAGCCTGCGTTGCAGAGCAGGCTCCCAGAGATCAGGTTCTTTGCGATTGCAGGAACATGCTTCACACCTTGAAGCGTCAGAATGTTCCCCGATGTAAGCTTCAGCTCCACCGTCCCGATCCCCAGTACTTCAGCTTGTGCCTGGTTCGCCATCATGACTTTCTCGGAAGTAGGCTCATAGGAGACGAACCAGTCCTTGTCTGAACAGACATGACATGTCGCGCCAGTGTCTATCCACCAGTCCAAGTCTGCCCCCACAGTTGCAACCTGTGCTATCATGGCAACCTGATTAGTAACCAAAGAAATCTTGTTAGGCTCACCTTGCTCTTTGGGCTTGGACTTGCATTCACTTTTATAGTGACCCTTCTTGCCACAGTTGAAGCAAGTCACATGGGACTTGGACTTCTGTTGCTTGAATCCTGGACCCTTCACTTTCAGATTCGAGAAGTCCTTCTTCTTGTGGTGAGAAGCCGCCTGCTTCCCTTTGTTCTCTCTGGTGGCTTGAACCAGATTCGCCGTTGCTAGTTGCTTGGACAGGGTGTCCAACTTCTGTTGAGAGCGCATCTCGTCCTCAACATGAATCTCGCTGAGGAGATTATCCAGGCTAATCTCCATCTTCTTCCTATGCATCCTTGCATAGATGTTGCTCCATCCTGGAGGAAGTTTTGCCACGATCCCTCCAACGACGAACTTGTCGACGAGGGGCATGCTATCGTCCTCCAGTTTCTGGCGCAGCTTTAGGAACTCTTTCACTTGGGGCAGCATGGTCTTCTCGTCTTCAAAGACCCATTTGTGGTATTTTTCAACCATGAACATCTTTGACCGGGCCTCGTCGTCGTCATACAGCTTCCCCACGGACTCCCAGATCTCTTTGGCAGAAGTCCTCTTTGTGTAGGACTCGGCCAGAGAGTCTTCCATGGAATTCAGGATCAGCAGCCTGCATATGCTGTTATCCTTTTTCTACTTCGTCTGCTTGCTCGTAGCAGCGGCCAGAACAGCAGCAGATCCTGTTGCTGGAACGATTGGTTCTTCCTCATCCAACACGTGATCAACATCCACGAGTTGAAGGTTCAGAGTCACCTTTCGCTTCCAGATCTGGAAGTGTTCGCCGTCGAATTTCTCCAACTTGTTAAAGCCGGTATCGACAAGCGAAGCACGAGTGTTTTCCATCGAATCGTATAGCTTTGAGATTGTTAGTCTATTTGCAAACAATCGATGGAAAAACTCAGTTGCAATCCCTAAGAAGAGATGCAAAGAATGCAGTTGCAATTCCTAAAAAAGAGATACAAATAATGCAGTTGCAATCCCTAAAAAAGAGATGCAAATAATGCTGATTGCGTAGCCTAAACGATTAAAAAAAATCGAATCGCGTTTGCAATAGCGGTTTCTCGAAGGCAACAAGAGATGATCAACAACAGTTGAGTCTCAGATTCTCGAAGGCAACAGAAAGAGGAAGGAAGAAGAAGAGCGGATCTCGCTGGGGTGTTGAACACCGGCGCTCAAAGCTATACCCGCAGTACGGATAAGCTCCCAGGAACCAGCAAGTTCAGGAGAACTTCTGGAACGCTCGTAAGTCAATATTTGAGACTTGAACGGGCTTCCTGGACTTAACAGACTCCCTCAACTCTCTTCTTGGTGCATCTTTCAAAGGAGGCCAAGGGGCTCTATTTATAGAGTGGAGTTGAGACTTCACCTCTTCTCCTATCCGATGTGGGACTAAAATACCAATACTCAAAAATAGAGTTTGATATTTTAGATCATCCCACAATCAGCATAGAAGTGTGCCAGTCCACGCCTACCCCCCGAACCCTCTCGTGCACGCACGAGACATCTTGGAGTCCGCGTCCGAGTCCGAGTCCGCACAACAAAAATTAACTTGCATCCTTGTTGGATTTAATCCTTTTTCCTTCTAGGAAAATACTTCCACATGGCACAAACTTGTGCCCCACTACACCTCATGTGCACACCTCAACACAAGCAATGCATTATATTGAGATACTCACCATTTGGTGTAGCCGATGTGGGACTATCTTTTCTAGTCCAAAGGCAAAAACACCAACAATTCCAACCAACAACAACAATCCAATAGTTGTTAATGGCCGAGCTTTAAAAATTAAGAAACTGAGTTCCTCTAGGATTTATGTAAACATATATGAAAAATATGAGCAGAAGTAGCTTTTGAAAGTAGTCTCCTCTGCTTTTAAAAGCATCCTAAAAGAGAACTAGCTTATAAAAAAAAAGAAAAATGGAAAAGTATGGACTACACCACAAAATACATTTTGCTATTGCATTTCAAAAAAGAAGCAGCAGCAGCATCAGCATAGCTAACCTAATGAATTGGACCAAACCCTTCCTTGATTCAACGCAAGTATTAGTGATGAATGCATGCAACCACGTAGGGTGGGGCCCGGTCACCACTAAGGAATAAGAGTTATGACCGGCTCCCGAACCATTCTTGTCTTGTCGTGTGGTTCGTTGCATTAGACACAGCAATACTATTCTAGTAGTGCAACACCATATGTAGGGGTGAGCATTCGGTTTATTCGGTTTAAACCGAACCGAATAACCCAAAATCGAATTGGACCGAAACCGAATAAGCAAAACCAAAATCGAACCGAATTGGCCCAAAACCGAATCAAACCGAACCGAATTAAATCGGTTCGGTTTTCGGTTTATTCGGTTTATTCATATTCTTTTGATTTTTTTGAATTTTTTTTGTTAATATATATAGTAACTAAATATACAACATAGACATATTTAGTATATACCTATATATATTTAGTATATACCTATATATATTAATACTTATATATATAGTACACACACACACACACACACACACACACACACATATATATATATAAATTAATTAATTAAATTTTCTTATTCGGTTTTCGGTTTTGGACCGAAATCGAAACCCAAAACCGAAACTGAATAAGAAAATTTAGTATTTTCAAAACCGAAACCGAACCGAATTTTTTTAAAACCGAACCGAACCTCTTATTCGGTTCGGTTCGGTTCGGTTTTCGGTCCAAAACCGAATAATGCTCACCCCTAACCATATGTACCACGAAAATTAGCGTGCATGAAAATTACCTAATAGTAATATGCTTAAAGTTATTACGCCAAATATAATTTGAAGTTCAAATTATTATCCATAAGTTTGAAATTTAATCAAAGTTAAAGTCTATCTTTCATTTATAATCTGCTTTAATCTGATATATGATTCAAAAGCTAGTCAAATTTTGAATTTAACATGATATAATCTAATGTACAATTTGATATAACCTTCTGAGGGATTGGGACACACGCATTGGGTTTGCAATTATATCTAGTGAGAGAAGAATAGGACCACAAAAATACACACACATATTTATATTATTTTAGTAATGACATTAACTATATTATTATTTCAGTTTTCAATTAAGTTTTAACAATAAGTTATGTTATATTCAAGTTATAAAATGAAATTTGGATTAGATGTAATCTTTTGTTAATTAAATTTAATTAAGAATTCTTGCCTAAAGGAGAATAAAATGAAATGACACTATCTCATAAATATCTAATTATGTTCTAACTAATGTAGGTAACCTTAGATCTTAAACAAAAATCAAGCATCCTTTAACAAACATTCTTTTGGATAGATCATGTTGGATTTGATCTCATCCAACTCCTTAATAGTACTAAGATATTAACATCCTCTCTTTCACCATATATATTTTTTTTCAAGAAATTGAATCCCAAAGGAAAAAAAAAATAAGAAGGAAAATGGTTCTTCCAGTTATCCATGGATTCACTTTCCTAGATCTAATTATTCACTATTTTTCTTCTAATTTTCCGGGCGTTTTTAAACACCAGAAAAATTAATGAAAATTTTAATTTCTCAACAAAGAATTTCCTTTCCTTACCTTTCCGGGAACCAAACAAGTTCGTTTTTATTCCTAAATTATTTCATTTTTAAATAGTACAATTTTACACCAAAAAAATTAATAATATTTCTACTATTTTAGTTATACATTAGTATAGATAGATATAGAGTACATAAGAAACACCATAAATAGTTTGTTCTTTTTTCTTCTTTCTTCCAATTGGAGTAAAATCTTCTAGAAAAATTATTAACACATTCCACATGTGGTTAAAATAAAAGTTAAAACTGCATTTATAATCTTCTAGAAGAAATATTAACACAAATCTAAGTAAATTTACAAAGTAATTATGAAACGATCCGAGATATTTAAGGGGATTGCACCAAATGGCGCAGCTGGCATTGGGATCGATTAATCATCATATAACCTCCTCCACTCCATACAAGGAAGGTACACAAATAGCTTATTTGTATACGTTCATCTCCCCCCTTAATTCTCTCACTCTTCCTTTCTCTCTTCCATTCTTGTCTCTCCTTCACTCATAATAAGCATCCTTTATATACATATATATACATAGATACTATATATGCTATACAAGTAGCAGGAGAGGAGGAAGAAAGTGTATAGTAAAAGATGGATGAAGAAAAGATTAATGGTGATCATGGAAAGACCAAGGACGAGGAGAAGGTCCCCTTCTTTAGACTGTTTGCGTATTCCGACACCAATGACAAGATGCTGATGGTGGTCGGGGCGGTGGGGGCCATCGCCAACGGGCTCATGATGCCCCTCATGACCTACCTCTTCGGCGAGCTCATCAACGCATTCAGCAACGCCGACAGGGACAATGTCGTCTCGGCGGTGTCCAAGGTTTCTCTCTCTATCTCTCAATTTTTTTTTTCCATTAGTACGACAACCAAAATTTTGGTAGTTCTGAATATGCACAAACAATCTGTGTTGTGCGTTTAGTAAAGGGCTTTAACAAAACAAGTCTCGAAAGTTTTAACATCCTTTTCTTGGTGATACCGCTTAATCTTTGATTTGAAAGTAATTATGCCGAAGATGTATAAAGTTGATTTTGTATTATCTACCAGTAGCAGCATATAATCAAGTTTATGTCGCTGGTTCAGCAAGTTCTACTTCATTTTCAAATATGAAAATATATATTTTTTCCTTTTCTCAATTAGGGATTCTCACATTAGGGTTCAGGAAATTGTGACTACACCTTTTAGTTCTTTTGCGATTTGTTTCCTCTAACCTAACATACATTCTTATTATACCTATTGCACCTAGCTAATCTAAGTAAACTTTAGAAACTTTAGATTGCCGATTACAACTAATCCATATAGACTTAAGATTACTGACTGAAACTGTTCTCCTCCGTACAATCTGTACAAGACATTAACTCAATATTAGTGAGAATAGAAATCAAAACATAAATATGATGCAAATATATAAAATATATAAAATAAAGAAACCAATTGTTGGGAAATTGTGAGGTTGATGTAGCTATATATAGTCCATTGTCTTTATTGTAGTTGCACAATCATCCAGAATTGTATGAAGAGAAATTGCAGTAGTCTGACAAAGCTTAGCAGTAAAATAGCATATCAAGGATCCTTCTTAGTTCCAGCAAGGAACACTACTACTCATATGGAACCCTCTTTTCATATTGTCATCAATTAATGATTTATTTTTAGGTACATGCTATTTGACTAAATGTGGCCATATCCCAGTCTTCCATTTAAGAGAAGGGAAAAAAAAATGAAACATGTACATTTCTTACATAGACCAAGTTATAGATTAATTATATCATAAATGCGTAAGGTGCAACACAAAATGCCATAACCCAATCTGAACTTACTAAGCTTTGTAGCTTTCTGAAACATTTTGCATGATACTAGTCAACTTACAAAATCTGTTAATATATATTCCTATGCATACCCTTTTGTTTATTATGGTTCCAAAATCTTGCGATATTTTTTCCCCTTGTTATATGATATGTTCTTATTGTTGTTGTTGTGGTATTTCAGGTATCTTTGGAGTTTGTGTATTTAGCTATCGGAGCATGTGTTGCTTCCTTCCTACGTAAGTATACCATGTCTTCCACGTAATATACTAATATGATTTGTTCTTGAATGTTTCATTCAGTTTATTCGTCTCTCGATTCAACTTGATCCTAAGACGGAGTCAATGCGGTAACATCCACAAATTAATGTTGGAGCTAAAAGTTTTTCGGTCTTTTTTGAGTTGATAGCTATTCACTATTAAAATATAAATAGTAACAAGTGCCCTGGAAATCTTGTTTATTTTTTTCTTTTTCATGGAGGTTAATTCAATTTTGTTTATCATGTTGAACTATAGCTAGACTAATGAAATCTTTGTTATCTTTAAATGTGATTTCTTTTCTCTTTTAGGAATTATTTTGATAATATCTGGCTTGAACTGGAATAGACTTGTTCATGCCTAGATAAAACATCCAACCTCTTCAAATTTGGGATGCTAACTAATTTTGGTTACTGAGGGATTTCTATGATTGAAACTATTTTCATAATCTTTGTAGTGATAACTTAGGTATGCAAATGTTACAAGTTGTGGCCTTTGAAGAAAATTTTGCAGTTCACTGCAAACCATCATGGCTCATATACTTGAGCTCAGATTGCTCTGTTTAATAAGAACATCTTAAATAAGGAGAAATGGTGTTGTTGCTATGTGGTGACCACAGGCCCTGTATTTTCACTTTTGAACTTCATTAACAAGAAATAGATAACTTTTTATGCCCAAGTTATTTCTTTTAAGATGGAGATGCAAAAGAATTATATACCATTTTGGACTTTCCTGTTTACTCAATGACAACCTATATGTACTTCTTCCCCCCTGAATTTCTGGTTCTTGTGACATTAATTCTAAATGTAGCTACATCTATGGCGTCGTCGTGGTACATTAGTATCCAATATCCTTGTTGATTTTGCAAACTAGATAACACTCTTTGAAGGGAAAAAAAAATTCTTGACAGAGGTTGCATGTTGGATGGTGGCTGGTGAAAGGCAAGCAACACGTATCCGTAATTTGTACCTGAAGACCATACTAAGACAGGATATTGCATTTTTCGACAACGAAACGACCACGGGACAAGTGATTGGGAGGATGTCAGGGGATACCATCCTCATTCAGGATGCCATGGGTGAAAAGGTGTGCTAGTTCTTGATACATTACATACTATGAACGATACAAAATTCAGCTCATTCCCTGATAATAATTTTCGATTTAACTCCATTTTATTCAATAGCTCTCAACTTATGTTGAGTTTTGCTTCCTAACAAATTTTTTTTTTGGTCAGGTTGGGAAATTCATACAACTTGTTTCAACCTTCCTTGGCGGCTTTGTTATAGCATATTCAAGAGGATGGCTTCTCTCACTCGTCATGATGTCGAGTATTCCTCCCATCGTCATTGCTGGTGCAGCAATGTCACTGACAATCGCAAAGCTATCGACCCGCGGACAGAAAGCATATGCCGAAGCAGGAACTGTGGTTGAACAGACCATAGGATCCATTAGAACAGTAAGAGTACTTGGTTTTCATGGTTCAAATTTTGTTATTAGGCATGATACTAGCGATTTCATGTTGTTGTTGTTTTGTTTCGGTACCAACACGCGAAGGTTGTGTCCTACACCGGCGAGAACCAGGCCGTTGATGAGTACAACAAGCACATCAGAACCGCATACGAATCTGTCGTTCACGAAGGGACTGCGGCCGGCCTCGGAATCGGGTCCGTGCTTCTAATTGTGTTCGGCAGCTATGGTTTAGCTATATGGTATGGCTCCAAGCTGATCATCGCCAAGGGCTACAACGGAGGAACCGTCGTCAACGTCATGATGGCCATCCTGACTGGTGGAATGTAAGCCCACAGACCAATTCATGTCAAGCTGATCCATCACTGTATCAAATGTTTCTGATGTTGGGTTTGAAATTGGTGGTTTTGGCAGGTCACTTGGCCAGGCATCCCCATGTTTGAGGTCTTTTGCGTCGGGCCAAGCGGCAGCGTACAAGATGATCGAGACGATCAACAGGAAGCCGGTGATCGACGTCTACGATACTAGCGGAATCATACTGGATGATCTGAAGGGCGACGTCGAACTGAAGGATGTTTACTTCAGCTACCCCTCAAGGCCGGAGCAGCTGATCTTCGACGGCTTCTCGTTGTACGTTCCTAGCGGCAAGACCATGGCTCTGGTCGGAGAGAGCGGCAGCGGAAAATCGACTGTGATCGGTCTGGTGGAGAGGTTCTATGATCCGACCTCCGGTCAGGTGTTGATAGATGGAGTTAACCTGAAGGAGTTGAGGCTTAGATGGATAAGGGAGAAGATAGGACTAGTTAGCCAAGAACCTGTTCTATTCACGACCACAATCGGAGAGAATATTGCATATGGGAAGGATGGTGCAACTGACGCCGAGATCAGAAGAGCAACTGAGCTTGCAAATGCCGCAAAGTTTATCGATAAGATGCCCAGTGTAAGTACTGTTTGGTCGGTATCAGTACTGTTTCCGATGGTGAGTACCGACTGCGCCTTGTTTTTTTCTTCAAAACAGGGGCTCGACACGATGGTCGGCGAGCGTGGAACCCAACTCTCCGGTGGGCAGAAACAGAGGATTGCGATCGCGAGGGCGATTCTGAAGAACCCCAGGATCTTACTCCTCGACGAGGCAACTAGCGCATTAGATGCGGAGTCCGAGAAGATCGTGCAAGATGCGTTGCTGAGGATCATGGTGGACAGGACAACCATCGTCGTTGCGCATCGTCTGAGTACCGTGAAGGATGCCGACACGATATCGGTCGTGCAGCGGGGAAAACTTATAGAACAAGGTCGTCGTCATCATCATCTAGACTCAATCCTTTCATTGTGACACTACAATAACTTTCTTGACACAATTTTGTATGGGCAGGATCACACGCAGAACTAGTCAAGGACCCTGACGGCGCTTACACTCAGCTCATACGCCTACAAGAGATCAACAAACAAGAACAAGCCGGCGAAGGAGCGCCACCTAGAGAGGCTGGGAATAGAGATCAATTGAGCTTCGATGCCGCAAGAACTGCCAGGAGATCTAGTAGCAGTAGGATTTCTCTCAATAAATCCGTGAGCCGATGTTCCTCGACCGGCGGAAGCCCTAGTCATTCTTTCGCAATCTCTCTGGGCCTGCCCGGTGCCGTCGCATTTCAAGATAGTGAAGCTATAGTAAGAAATGAATCCGCAGAAGGAGATGGTGAAGGTGTCAAGATGGCCAAGAAGCCAGTCCCCCTCACGAGACTAGCCAGCTTGAACAAGCCAGAGTTGCCATTTATTCTGATAGGAGCGGTGGCTGCTGCCATCAACGGAGTTATTCTCCCCGTCTTTGGAGTACTACTCTCGAGTGCCATCAAGATTTTCTACGAACCCCCGCACGAGCTCAAGAGAGACAGCGAGTTCTGGGCGCTGATGTTCCTTCTGCTGGGGATTGCTTCTCTGATTATAATCCCACTGCAGAACTTCTTCTTCGGAATGGCGGGCGGGAGGCTGGTCCAACGCATCCGTTCCTTGTCATTTCAGAAGGTTGTGCACCAAGAGATCGGTTGGTTCGACGAGCCTGCAAATTCGAGGTACACCTGAATCTCTCTCTCTCGATCTCCAAAGCCTCTCTCTAACTTGAACTCTTCGACGTGCCAGTGGCGCGATCGGTGCTCGACTATCGGCAGATGCTTCGATGGTGCGAAGCCTCGTAGGAGATTTCCTCGCGCTGCTGGTTCAGAACTTATCGACCGTTATAACCGGGGTTGTGATAGCCATGGTTGCAAACTGGAAGCTAGCTATCATAATCCTGGTGTTGGTGCCTCTGGTGGGCTTCCAGGGATATGGTCAGATGAAGTTTCTCAAGGGGTTCAGTGCAGATGCCAAGGTTCTGCTCCCAACTTTTTGATGGTGCATTATTCTCTTCGTCGTCAGTATATGCATATGCGTAACTCCAAATGCTGGTTGCACTTCAGGTGATGTACGAGGAGGCTAGCCAGATAGCAAACGACGCCGTCGGCGGTATCCGCACGGTCGCGTCTTTCTGCGCGGAGCAGAGAGTGATGGACGCTTACGAGAAGAAATGCGAAGGTCCTATGAAGCATGGAGTGAAGCAGGGGGTCATAAGTGGCCTGGGCTTCGGCTTCTCAAATCTCATGCTCTTCTGCACCTACTCCCTCTGTTTCTACGTCGGAGCTCGTTTCGTGCACGACGGGACTGCAAATTTCGGTCAAGTTTTCAAGGTGGGCTACTCTGAAATCTTTTCCTTCCTCTCTATCGGCTCTTCTTTTCCTGATATCCGCCCAAAAATTTCTTGCAGGTGTTCTTCGCTCTGACCATGGCCGCGTTAGGAGTTTCGCAGTCGAGTGCATTCGGCCCAGACGCCAACAAGGCCAAGGACGCGACGGCTTCCATCTTCTCCATCCTCGACCGGGAGTCCGAGATCGATTCCAGCAGGGAGGAGGGCACGGTGCTGGCAAACGTGAGCGGACACGTCGAACTTCAGCATATCAGCTTCAGGTATCCGACTCGTCCCCATGTGCAGATCTTCAGAGATTTGTGCTTGAGTATTCCCTCCGGCAAGGTAATATATCAAGAACTCTCTCTTCAGAGCTAAACTTCTTCGATCGTCGTAACCATGTCACTGGTACTAGTACAGACCGTCGCGCTAGTTGGAGAGAGCGGAAGTGGAAAATCTACGGTGATCGGACTGCTCGAGAGGTTCTACGACCCGGACTCCGGAACGATCTTGATCGACGGAGTGGAGATCCGGAACTTGAACATCAGCTGGTTGAGGCAACAGATGGGGCTGGTGAGCCAAGAGCCCACGCTCTTCGGAGGCACGATACGGTCCAACATTGCCTACGGGAAGAGAGGCGAGGTGTCGGAGGAGGACATCGTCAGCGCTGCCAGAGCGGCGAACGCGCACAACTTCGTATCGAGCCTGCCCCGGGGCTACGATACCGACGTCGGGGAGAGGGGCGTGCAGCTGTCGGGCGGCCAGAAGCAGCGCGTGGCGATAGCGAGGGCGATCCTGAGGAACCCGAGGATACTCCTGCTGGACGAGGCGACGAGCGCTCTGGACGCGGAGTCGGAGCGGGTGGTGCAGGAGGCGCTGGACCGCGTGATGGTCGGTAGGACATCTGTGGTTGTTGCGCACCGGCTGTCCACGGTCAAGGGGGCCGACGTGATAGCGGTGGTCAAGAACGGCGTGATCGCGGAGCAGGGGCGGCACGAGGAGCTGATTTGTTTGGCTGACGGGGCTTATGCTTCTCTTGTCGCCCTCCATTCGAGCTCCAAGTGATTGCGTGGTAGTTTGAAAATAGAATTACAGTAGGCATTTTCTAATGTATTTCAGCTGTGAATGCTTCTCTTTCTCCTCCATCGGAACAAAGGAAAACAAAATTATTAGGGGAAAAAAACCGCGATTGTGCTTCTTATAGTGTTATTTAGTAGTGTTGCCTATGACGAATTTAAAACTCCTTAAGACTATACTCGAACTTCATCATAATGTGATATCTTCCGTTCTTTACAACGAGTTTGGGAACTCCTCACACCAAATTTGCCAGTTTTGGTCAAGGAAGAGAACTACGAATTCGTATCTAAATCCTTGTTAGCAATTCGGCAAACGGAAAAAATTCGGAACGACGAAAGTTCGAGTATAAATCGGCACAATATAAATAAAATACGGTCAAATAATCGGTCAAAAACTCGTCTAACGAAAAACATTCGGATCAGCTTTAATTCGTGTTTAATATGTTTCATATGAACAAATTCGGCACTAAAAATTCGGCATATATATAGGGCCCACCCACCTCTGCTCCTTAATAAACAAGGGTTCAGTGTGAGAATAAGAAACGGTTGGATGATGGAAAACCGAAAGATTTTTCTTTGATTGTTGCAAGCAACATGTGCAAAGACTCTTGAATTTCTTTTTTTGGTTACCGTGAGACTTTTTCTTCTTTTCTTTTGATAATTTTTTAGAATTGTGCCGGTCTTAATATCTAATAGCAGTAAGAGTCAAGAAAGTCAAGACTGTTGGGTTTATTGGTCATATTTTTTTGGCCAAATTTTTTAAAAATTCGTACGGTACGCGTTTAAAATGCCACAAGCTTAAAATTCGCGTACAAATCCAAAATTTTCAAAAGTACGTAAGTATTATACGTTTATGTAAGATACGGAAAAATTCGCGTATAATACGCATTTTATTCGGGTGATTGCTAACAAGGATCTAAATCTATCAAATGCGTGATACGGTATGATATGTCCATATTAGTTTTTTTTTTCTTGGAATTTAATTAATGTTTTTAATATAGAATACGTATCGGATGAACGTAGGATATATATTTTGAACGTAGGATATATATTCAATACTATAAACCAATTACAGACAACTTTTTAGATCCGGCCCCAGTGACACTGGCGTCAAACATAAAAAATTAAAAAAATTGTTTGGCGCCAATAACACTAGCGACAGATTTTTTTTTAAAAAAATGTAAAAAATCTTCGTGCCTGTGACATTGGCGCCAACGAATAAAAAAAAAGAAAAAAAATTGTTCGGCGGCACTGGAACTGGCGTAGCATTTTTTTTTAAATTAAAATCTTGGAGCCAGTGGAACTGGCGCCCGAACAAAATAAATTAAAAAAAATATATGTTGGCACCAGTGACACTAGCATCGGGTTATGAAAAAAAAAATTGGAAGATGGAAAAGTGTTGGGGGGGGGGGATTTGTTGGAGCTAGTCTAACGAGAATCTATGATTGGCCTTTAAGATGTCTCTAAGTCCTCCAACAAGATTCCAAATGCGAAGGGTAGCAATTGACTAAGCTGAAAAAAATAAGTTTTCAGTCAGGAATGGAACAAGTACAAGTCTAGCCATTACAATACAAGTACAATATAATGCAATATAACACTAAACATGGAGAACAATGATCAAGAGAAAACATGTACAATATGATCAAGAAATCATGCAATATAAGAAACTAATAAAGGAAGTAGCAAGCATGAAAAGATGAAGAACTCATGTAATCAATAATAGTACACTTGTCATGAGAAGTACAACGTTCCTATACGTGGAAGGCTTGGGCGAACGATGAGGATATAAAGTGTAGTGCCCCGTCCCGTTCAGTCAATCGGAGGAATCGAAACGCCGACAACGTTCGAATTTAGCCTTGCAACGGCTGCTCGAAGACCCGCTCGGTCGAGGCGACTCCTCGCTCAGGTGGGATAGTTTCGGTGAACTTGCCTCATCTTAGCCTTCACATAATAAATCGCATTTTTTCAACTTGCATAAGTTAGGCTTGATAATAAAAGAGACGCATCCACATAGCAAATGAATAATTTCGACGGGTCGGACTGAGTTAGAACATAGAAAAAGGTCCCACGGTCGGCTTAGAAGTTTGCTCAGCGTGCTTTCAAAATGACACTCGGTCCTTTGTCCCGTGGCTTGGGAGAAGGATAGTTGGTATTCGCCACAAAGCTGGGATTAGCCTAAGTCATAGACGTCGCCTGCATATATGCTTGATAAACATGCACGGTCCCATCATACAAGGCTTGGCATAGCCTTCACCTGTCCCATGGTTTAAGTCGTATTGCACGGCTTGTGGCTTAAGTCTAGGCACCCAAAGAGCTTGGTTGTTCAAGTCGACCACGTGCACAGCATGTTCCCTCGATGCGAAGCTTGGCGTAGCCTGTGCTCGTCAAGTCATTGTCCGAATAAGTTAGGCAAGAGTTTTGCTGGGCTATCGAAGTCATAGCAAGCACTATCCCCTGTTGTCTGCGGTTGTCAAGTCACATAGTCCCACGAGAACAAGGTTCGTCATATAAAGTATGTGACTTGAGCGATAGTGTCGCCTAGAGAACAAGGTCTGCCTAAGGCACGAGCCACGGTTGGTTTAGTAAAAAGGACGCCACGGACAAAGGAAGCACACGAGATCGGTCATGCTACTTGGGAGTCTCGATAAGGAAGTCACGAGACCGGTCCCGCTACTTGGGAGTCTCGATAAGAAAGTACACGAGATCGATTCCACTACTTGGGAGTCTCGATAGAAAAGCACACGAGATCGGTCCCGCTACTTGGGAGTCTCGATAAGGAAGTACACGAGATCGGTCCCGCTACTTGGGAGTCTCGAAAGGGAAGCACACGAGATCGGTCCCGCTAGTTGGGAGTCTCGATAAGGAAGTACACGAGATCGGTCCCGCTACTTAGGAATCTTGATAAGGACGTTCACGAGATCGGTCCCACTACCTGGGAGTCTCAATAAGGAAGTCCACGTGACTGGTTATCGTCGAGATCGGTCCCGCTACTTGGGAGTCTCAATAGAAGGTTGGAAAGCATGGTCATGATTAAGGAAGGACTTGGTAGATCGAGTTGAGTCTTGCATGGTCATTGGACAACTTGCGCACAAGGTGAATTCTTCGAACGATCTCGGGGCGCCGGGTTCGTGTCGGCCTAGGAGGAGTTGCAGATATTGT
The DNA here is from genome assembly GCA_029216955.1 of Iris pallida. Taxonomy (NCBI): domain Eukaryota; kingdom Viridiplantae; phylum Streptophyta; class Magnoliopsida; order Asparagales; family Iridaceae; genus Iris; species Iris pallida. Next base: position 18,799,754 of record JANAVB010025198.1, on the reverse strand, counting down.
ACGGCCTTCCTCGATGGTACAACTCGATTGAAGTGAACCGTTACAAAATTGGTTGCGGGTCATTCGGTAGGAGCTCGTACCTCGCATGCGGATGGTCACCGTATGCAAAGATCGAAGATAGCTTGACATTGCTAGTGACTACTCATATAGATGTGTTGGCACAAGAGCGGCTATCCGCGTGTATGCCTTTGTATTGCGTCGAGTACTAGCAAGTTATGAGTTGGGTTAATAAGGTGTAATTGCAGCAAACGCTAACCTTGAATCAGTACGGGCCAGGTGTGCACGGTTGTAACACCATTTTGGAGCTTAAGATTTGGCTATCGCACGGACACGTGCTTCGGCATGAATGTGGCGTCGTCGTCGAGTCGTCTCGAGTTAAGTCAAGAAGGGCCTTAAGGCACGCTGGTTAAGTCTGGTTGATCCTTGGGTGGCACGACCTCGATCTTAAGGCACGAACAAGTGTATTGGCACGACCAGCACGAGTCATCCCCTTGACGTCATTGGCACGAGAATGGTCTAGAGGCACATAAAAATAAGTAAAAGTCTTGGCACGGCCGAGTTTGCGTAAGTTTCTATGCATTGCCTCGAATATGGATTGAAGTGCACTAATAGAGTATAGCACGAGCCTATCGTTGCATTGCCAAGTATAGGCCAAGGTGTCTTTGTCCTAAAATTAATCCTAAGGTAAGACTAGAAAGACAATCAGAAAGGGATTAAGCTGCACAAAGTAAATGAACGTGTCTATTTTGTATGGGTGGGCGAGGAGCTCACTCCACTAGTACAGTTGAGTACTGACACCCACACAGTTTTCATGTGTAGGCACAGGTAGAAGCCCAATGGCGCGAAGCTCGCTTGGATGCGTCGAGGCATGGAGTTCCTTAGCGTTTCGAGGCGTGCAGCTACATGGATTCAGGACTTATACGGGACATAATGTGTGGACATCGCCATTTTGCGGAAACTGCCACTCCTCGCTTGAAGCTTGTATTGAAAAATGAGAGAGAGAGCATAGTGACTTGTAATATGAGATAAAAGTGAGCCTGAGACTTGTAATCTGGCCTTGCACCCACATTGTAATCCTTGTTCAATATCAATAAAGAGTATTTTGCATGACTTGTGTTTTTGTATTTAAATTTTTGCTGCTGACTATTCAATGTTTCTGTTTAGGACTTCTGTGTGACGACCCCCGTCGCTTAGCCTGTAATCGGCCGTTATGGACCTACCTTACGTGAGTGCAATCTAGCCTCACACGGTATCACGCCTTAGCGAAGATGATCGCTCCTACGAGAGCGGGGCATGACATAATGATATCAGAGCACGGCTTTACGTCCTTGGACTTCATGTCCATTCTCTCAGGTTGAAAGCTCGTTCATGGAAAAAAAATGTGCGCTCTCTTTCGATATTCTGTGGAGTGTCCATACAATAAGTCTAAATATTTTCAAAAGCTCGTACAAGTGTTCAATCGAACGCATCGGTAGGCGATGGCCTTTGTGCCGAACGGTGTCGAACTTGAGTTGATAGAAAACACATGCTAAAGTTAGCAAGTCGCGTGCATGCCTAAATAGTCCTACGTCGACATTTGCAAATGAGCGTGCAAAATCAGAGTATAGTCCGTATGGGATAGCTATTCACACAGCCTTTTGGCTAAGTTGTGCCGCGTGTCGCGCACCTAGACTTTATGGTACGAACGAATTACGAGCGATATTAAGTATTGCTCTGTCGAAAACGGAGATATACTTAGAGTGTATATCGATAGAAATACTATCGGAATAACGGTTAGGCGTACACAAAAGGTTGGTTTAGATTTTAAGGAATAGTCCGAATGACTTAGTACGTCGAGACGCGTGAATCATAAATATGATTTACATGTGGAATATCGATAGAAATATACGAGACTTAGACTATTGAGACGACGTGAGCGATTACGCTAGAGTTTCGTCGAACGAATATAAAAGATGTATTAGCGAATAATACGAACGTGATTGTGGAGTAAATCGGATGGCTCGAATCCTGAGTGGTGTATGGTCCGTCTTGGAAATCATTCGAGCAAAAATTGAGGAATAGGGGTAACAACGAGTATGTCGGCGAGGCGATGCGATCGCGTAAAACCTTAGAATGCGTCACGCTTAGTTGGTCGTGAATTTGAATGTCCCGAACGAGATATCGTTCGAACAACTTGTGAATGGGCAACGCGAGTCTGGAAATGATATTAAATCAGGATTCAGAACGATGAATAAAAATGAATGTCTTGATCGAGTAAACCTAGAGGATCGTACTTATAATTTCGGATTTGGTCGAATGGAATTGTGGTATATCCAATTCGGACAATAGCATTAGTTGCACGACTCGGAGTTCGTTACAAAAGAAAGATCGTCAGGTTACGTACATCATTGATGGTTTTGAGGCGTATCAAAGATCGATGTGCGATAACTCGGGGGTACTGTCACGCCCCGACCCGAAAAATTGCTCGTCCTCGCTAGATTTCATCCGAATCATCATCCTCGCTGGGACGTGATGCCGCACGAGCCTGGAGTTGCACTCGTGCAAGGCAAGATAACAGTTCACATAGCGTTTATCCCAAATTGATAACATAAGCAGCGGAAGAAAAACATAGTATGACATAAGAATCTCTTTTATTGATAACGAAATAAAGATTACAAAGGCTCTGAATAGCCTAACATATATGCCAATTGGCTACAACGCTCATGATCTCTCTAGCTCACAAAGGATTATATTGTTCCATACATTATGCCTCTTTATAGCCACCAAGTAGTCTTCGGCCGAACATCTCTATGTCACAAGTCCGAATGCATATGTGGTAGCTCCTATTGAAAGCCAAGGACTCCATGCCTCGGCACGTCCAAGCCAAGCCCCGCCCCGAGTCGATCATAACCTGAGCCTGCACATAAACTAGTGGGAATTAGTGCTTTCGTCCTCGCTTCGTACTGGTCAAGACCCGCTCGCACCCAAACCAAACACTAAATCGTTTAGTGAAACATGCATCTTAATTTATGATCTTTCTATTTAGCCTTAGGATCAGTTTCATGACAATATTCACGAATAACAACTTACCATAATTGTGTCCCATACCATGTTCCTGCAGCAGATACAGTTAGGCATAATATGAACATAAACTTAGTGCTCGTGCACATCTCTGTCCTATTTTGCCTAGCCTAAAATGGTTAGAACTTAACATAGAAATCATATTATTCACGCATTCAACCGACCATACTCAACATATGCATAAGGACGGCAAGCCCTGCGCTTGCACCCAACTCTCATCTCAGCCCACCGGCCCTATCTATATGAAGGTCATGGTATTTCGTACCGTAATGGACTTGGCATCTCTTATGTGTAAGCCTACGATCACTTCGATACAGGTTGCTAGCCCAATATCCGAAGGATCCCAAACTTACGGATATCATAGCTTATCACAGCACTGGACGGTCGCAATTCGTCCGAATGTTGTGCACCATAAATACCACACATAATTCCCTCCTAGGCCGAACGGTCCCGGTGCCCCGGCGTAACCGTCCGAGGGAAGCCGCACCCGTGCACGGGCCATCCGAGTCCATTGACCATATAATACGTACTCTAGCATACAATCCATAGCATACAAACCGATCTCGTATTCCATAAACATAGTCTTTTCCATAAACATATTCATGTTCCGACGATATCATGTCCCAACGCATCCGTGTTGATGCACGACGCCCAACGGCTTAGACTTCTCGTGCTCATATTCACGCGTCCCGTTCATAATGTTATTCGTATAGCCTACTTCCATATTTACTTAGTCATTACATAGTGTCCGTGCACGAGGGCACGCTTAACGCCATAGTCAATGTTCTACGCCTAGTGTTCAATGTTTTCGGAGGCGTGCACGTGATGCACATCTCGATATTGTTTTTCAATGTTCTACCATCACCGCCCTACCGCGACCCGTACACTTGATGCACGTCGCTTCAATTGTTTGATTGTTCAATGTTCTATCTTAGTGTTCGACACATACTTGGACCTTTCGTCGCCGAGCAACGTTCGCTAACTCGATAACATCTACGCATACAATGATATCTTTTATTTGACGTGAAGGAATAGGGAGAGAGAGTCAAGAACCCGCCCACCTTAAGCCGATACGCCTTGTCATCTCGCCGATTGAAGCGGCTCGCTTCCATAACTTAGTCGCATAGCTAACTCTCGGACTTAGCCATTCCTTTGAACTACTCGGTTGATTTGGCCTATCGCGCCTATGCCACAATCCGTTGCAAAGCCACGATTTGGTTTCACGGACACTTCATTGCATATGGCAAAATGCCGACCTCTTATCGTCCAGCGTAAAAGCATAGCCTGCACACCAGATCAACTAAAGTCAGTACTTGCTCAAACGGGACTTATCCTTTGCATCGATTCGATTCATAGATTCCGACCGACTCAAAGCTTACCTTTGGCCAACGTAACTCTTGCATCGATTCGCATCGATACCTCATCGGGTCAATGCAACTCTTCGAGTCAACGACTCATCGTAATGCACCGTGCGGAGCGGGGCATTACATAATATACCACTCAAAATCAGGTTCGTCCTCGAACTGAAACCAACACTTAATCCAAGTGCCTCGCCAGATCGTTTCACGATCTCGTGCTACTATCGTTGGAATCGTACAACTTAGTTTGGATCGTACACATATTTTAGGCATCCTACCAATATATGCATTTCAGCCAAGCTCAGTTGTAGGATATCGGGACAACTAACAAGCTCAACCAAATCCTCAAGCACCAATCAGTCCGTACTCGACTTAGTCAAATCTTAGCGCCTATTCTCAAATTACTTCTCGTATGCATCACCCCATAACATGCGATCCTCTTCCAAACATCTCTGCACCTAACCTGATTCAAACCCGCAACTTCGATCTCATAAGTTTCTCAACGACCATCTAACGCATGCATTGCATTAAGCCGTTGCGCATCCGATCGCAACAATTCTCCGCAACGCCTATTCGCCCAACCGTTTTCTATCCCTCGCATAACTCAAGTCTTTCATCCAATCATTCATAACATTTAGCCTTAATGACATGGACTATGTCAACATGTCACAAATTCCTTTGCCTATAATCCGTACTAAGTCTCGCACACAACTATTCCAACACGACCCACATTCTCAAACTGCCTACGTATCGCGTCTGGGGCTACCCCCGCTAGGTAACTTGTCCAAACATCGTGCTCGCGCTCTCCCGACATAAAAGGTCAACTTGAGTCTACGATGCTCAAAGGCAACAATCTTTCTGACCCAAGGTCTCTTACGATACGTTTATCTCCTATTCTCGACCGAGTACGAATCCCTTACTCAATTTTAAATCATTACCGACTAGTTCGTTCCATAACATAGATTGCGCGCCCAACACATACATAGCCTAACCGTTATTCAACCGATCTACGACACAACTCTTAGGGTCGTTCTACTATCCGTTGCTCTCGTACATTACAGAATTCTTACAATCGCCTTACCGTATCACTATACTAGGCACGTTCCTCGACATCTATTCAATCATCGACCAACCAATCTACTTATGTACTTATTCGATCGATCATAAATTTCTGTTCCTGACCGTATCGTTCTAGTCGAAGGCTACTCGATAACTTACGAAACACGATACTCACTCGCTTAGACTTATCCTCAACATGCACTACATCATTTCTTATCTTCAACAAAATTCCTTATCCGACTTCTTTAGGGTCATCCTATGGGACTTCCACATTCACTTGATTTGGCGGTCAAGTCTTCTAGGGTCATCTGCCCCGAAACTACGCTCGATAATTGAAGATCATCAATGAGGGACAGTTACAACGAACTATGCTATATCCTATCGTGAAGCCAAATCAATTCCCGATAATTCCTATGCGACTTCATCCAATCCGACATACCAATCCATAATTTCTCTACTCCCGTGCAACTGATGCGCCGTTGCTACTCGAATGACTCATGCACTTGTACGTCGTTACTATTCGAATTACTCATGCATTACCGGCAACACTATCGAAACCAAGCAACATTTGTTCGCCTCAGTATGAGTCTATCTACCCACGTCAATATCTGGCACACTCTAGGCTTATCGTACAATCCTCAGTTCCACCTTCGTATCAAACCACAAGTCCATATCAAATTTGCCACTCCTCGTAAGTCCGATCATCCCCACTGGATGAATCACCATACCAGTGCTCACGCGGAATGATCGTCCTAATTTGACGTGACGCATGTGCGAGGCTGGTGTTGCGCTCGCTCAAGACAAGAATGTCAACATAGTGGTGATCCACGAAGAGATCCAGACACTTTTGTTTTCTTCGAGTAACATCCATCGACTCTCAAATTCTCCGAAGCATTCCTACCGTTATCATCCAATTGCCATCAACTTAACTTGCATCTTGTTCATCCAATAACAATATTCAACATAATTTTCGTTCATTCGATCAGAGTATCCCCGAGTTATTGCATATCGTCTTTGATACGCCTCAATACCATCGTCAATATGCATAACTTGAACATCTTCCTTTCTCATAAGCTCAAACCCGTTGCAATCATTGCCAATATCCAAACTCGAATACGAATCAAGTCTCGCACTTATCAAGATTCATTTCGTTATAACTCACTACCAAAATCGCAGCACCGTTTCCAATTCACATATTCATTCCCATATCTCTAACTCGTACTTTCAAATTGTGCTACCGACTCATCGCACTAACTCAAGTTCGTTCGTACGATTTCTTCATACCTACTCGACACATTCCTGAATAAGTCTTCGTACCAACTCAACGTAATTTCGACCGGGTCGACCACTTCCTCAACGTAATATTCCTTCGCTATGCTTAGCCTATCATTCGACATACACTTAACGAATTCTCGTCCGACGTATTATCCATAGGCACGACTTCGCAAATAATCGTTCAACTCAATTCATCGAGGCATGCTTGCATCGACTTTTATTGAGTCGCTCCCATTCAAGTCTCGGTGCTACTCCGTCCGTTGAGGACAAACATATTGTAACAACATAATCGTCCCAATGTAACCTATCGTAAGTCACCAACTGGCTTAACATAGCTATCGCTAAGTGGTATCCCATATACCACTCAGGATCGAGCCTATCGTTATCAGCACCATACTTCGCTACACTTATCGCATAATTGGTATTGTATATACCACTCGAAATCGAGTCATTACTCGACTTTATACCCCGCATAGGTCCGACATCTATCTTTCGATCAACTATCCTGTATGGCGATCATTCCGATCCCAGCTCTAGCGTTCGCTCAAGTCTGACACGCATTCACTCTAACCGTATCTTGGCGATCAAACCAATCACACCCGTAACATTCGCTTATTCAAAGCTCAATGCGACATCCGACCAACATACATGTTCGCCTGCGCAACTCGACATAGCGACCAACTCGGCTCGTTACTATCACATCCGCGATCTTCCAATCTCACTTCGTTGCAACTCGTGCAACAACTCATTCTCGATACTTAAGGTCTTCACTCAATCTCGTGCAACATATCGCTATCCATCTGTATAGCCATACAACACGCATCATACCATATCGACTCGTTACACTGATGCAACGAACGATTCACGACTTGCTGTACTCCGTGCAACCAACAACATATAATCGTTTGTATAGCAACATAACACGTACTGCCTCATATATCGACTCGCTGTACTTCGTGCAACCAAGAACACATATCTTCTCGCACTTCGTGCGACCAACAACACATAACTCCTCGCACTTCGTACGATCAACAATACGTATATCATTGCACTTCGTGCAACCAACATCACCATATTCGTTACACTTCGTGCGACCAACATTCCCATAACTTGTTGCACTTCGTGCAACCAACGTTCTCCGATAGCACCCAGAGATAGCGTGATTGTCATGACATACTTGTGGCAGGCGTACTCCTTAATATAGACTTATTGTATGGAACATCCAGTGTAGCGTCGAGCAGATCTATGAGCCATGCGGTTGCAGAAACAACTTGGAGTCAATAGAATTCGATAGCGAAGCAACTGAGGGTCAAAGAGATTTATGCACGGTCCAAAGGATAGAACCGTTCTGATACCAACTTGTCACGCCCCGATCCGGGAAATCGCTCGTCCTCGCTAGATTTCACCCGAATCATCGTCCTCACTGGGGCGTGATGCCGCACGAGCCTGGAGTTGCGCTCGCACAAGGCAAGATAACAGTTCACATAGCGTTTATCCCAAATTGATAACATAAGCAGCGGAAGGAAAACAGAGTATGACATAATAATCTCTTTTATTGATAACAAAATAAAGATTACAAAGGCTCTGAATAGCCTAACATATATGCCAATTGGCTACAACGCTCATGATCTCTCTAGCTCACAAAGGATTACATTGTTCCATACATTATGCCTCTTTATAGCCACCAAGTAGTCTTCGGCCGAACATCTCCATGTCGTAAGTCCGAACGCATATGCGGTAGCTCCTCTTGAATGCCAAGGACTCCATGCCTCGGCACGTCCAAGCCAAGCCCCGCCCCGAGCCGATCATAACCTGAGCCTGCACATAAACTAGTGGGGGATTAGTGCTTTCGTCCTCGCTTCGCACTGGTCAAGACCCGCTCGCACCCAAACCAAACACTAAATCGTTTAGTGAAACATGCATCTTAATTTTTGATCTTTCTATTTAGCCTTAGGATCAGTTTCATGGCAATATTCACAAATAACAACTTATCATAATTGTGTCCCATACCGTATTCCTGCAGCAAATACAGTTAGGCATAATATGAACATAAACTTAGTGCTCGTGCACATCTCCGTCCCGTTTTGCCTAGCCTGAAATGGTTAGAACTTAACATAGAAATCATATTATTCACGCATTCAACCGACCATACTCAACATATGCATAAGGATGGCAAGCCTCGCGCTTGCACCCAACTCTCATCTCAGCCCACCGGCCCTATCTATATGAAGGTCACGGTGTTTCGTACCGTAATGGACTTGGCATCTCTTATGTGTAAGCCTACGATCACTTCGATACGGGTTGCTAGTCCAGTATCCGAAGGATCCCAAACTTACGGATATCATAGCTTATCACAGCACTGGACGGTCGTAATCCGTCCGAATGTTGTGCACCATAAATACCACACATAATTCCCTCCTAGGCCGAACGGTCCCGGTGCCCCGACGTAACCGTCCGAGGGAAGCCGCACCCGTGCACGGGCCATCCGAGTCCATTGACCATGCAATACGTACCCTAGCATACAATCCATAGCATACCAACTGATCTCGTATTCCATAAACATATTCTTTTCAATAAACATATTCATGTTCCGACGATATCATGTCCCAACGTATCCGTGTTGATGCACGACGCCCAATGGCTTAGACTTCTCGTGCTCATATTCGTGCGCCCCGTTCATAATGTTATTCGCATAGCCTACTTCCGTATTTACTTAGTCATTTCATAGTTTCCGTGCTCGAAGGTACGCTTAACGCCATAGTCAATGTTCTACGCCTAGTGTTTAATATTCTCGGAGGCGTGCACGTGATGCACATCTCGATATTGTCTTTCAATGTTCTACCATCACCGCCCTACCGCGACCCGTACACTTGATGTACGTCACTTCAATTGTTCGATTGTTCAATGTTCTATCTTAGTGTTCGACACATACTTGGACCTTTCGTCGTCGAGCAACGCTCGCTAACTCGATAACATCTACGCATACAATGATATCTTTTATTTGACGTAAAGGAATAGGGAGAGAGAGTCAAGAACCCGCCCACCTTAAGCCGATACGCCTTGTCGTCTCGCCGATTGAAGCGGCTCGCTTCCATAACTTAGTCGCATAGCTAACTCTCGGACTTAGCCATTCCTTTGAACTACTCGGTTGATTTGGCCTATCGCACCCATGCCACAATCCGTTGCAAGGCCACGATTTGGTTTCGCGGACACTTTATTGCATAAGGCAAAATGTCGACCTCTTATCGTCTAGCGTAAAAGCATAGCCTGCACACCAGATCAACTAAAGTCAGCACTTGCTCAAACGGGACTTATCCTTTGCATCGATTCGATTCATAGATTCCAACCGACGCAAAGCTTACCTTTGGCCAACGTAACTCTTGCATCGATTCGTATCGATACCTCATCGGGTCAATGCAACTCTTCGAGTCAACGACTCATCGTAATGCACCGTGCGGAGCGGGGAATTACAGGTACTCTGATTCAAAGAATGATGATCATGTAAAATATTATTTTTTCGATGGATGCTATACTCGGGATGTTGAAATGTGTCGAGGAAAAGGTAGACTTGGCTCAAGGATTTTCTAGTTGAACGAATAACGAACAGACTATCGAACTGAGATCTTGGCTTGGATGAAAATAAAATGTTTGGATTGCTTCAACGATAACCACAACGTTGACGTTCTTGTCTTATGCGAGCACAACTCCAGCCTCGCACATGCGTCACGAAGGATTAGGGCGATCACTCTGCATGAGCGCTGGTATGGTGATTTCATACAACGGGGGTGATCGAACTTGCATGGCGTGGTAATTTGATTGATTTGACTTGTGGTTTGATACGTAGGTGGACTCGAGAATAACTCAGTATGCTTGACGATTGAACTTGAGGATTGAGTAGGTCCAATTCGCATATCGAGAATGAATTAGTCTAGACTCAAGCAAGAGTTATGCGCCAATAAGGACGTTATCCTGCGAAAACGTGGCATGGTGATTCATGTCCAACGTAGATAATCGAACTTGCGTGAGATTGGGGCGGGACAAATTATTGTGCTAAACGACCTCGTGATTAAATACATGAATTAGTTAGAATGAATATGTGAATTATATCGACATATCGAAAGGAATAGACTATACAAATTGGTGATTTGAACGGATTCAAATCTGCACAACGAATACCTTGATGCGAATCAGGTAATCATGCTCGATGTTTAGAAATTTGAGTGATGCGAGCTTGGGTAGAAAAATCTCGTACTATCAACTTAGTTGACCCTAGGATTGGGGTCAGTTTTGGCATTATTGTTGGAGAACTATGATTCCAATCCTAACATTGACTTTAGCCTTAAGAAATGGCCTAGCGGTTGGGCGAGATGTCCATGTTTCAAGAGTTAGCATTCGAAAGATTGATCTTGAGGATTGGTATGGATGGATAGAGTGAATCAAGAATATGGGAATACCCCTCACGAGATTCGGCGACATGCATATATTTCAGGGACGCCTGAATATGTGTACGATGCGACTCGAGTGAGAATGACAAATTTTCTATCATATGGTGTAGAAGCATGGAAAAGAATAAAGAAGGATCCATGCGGCCAGAGAACCCTATGCGGCTCAAAGAGTTCATGCGGCTCAGAGAGTTCATGCGGCTCAAAGTATCCATGCGGCTCAAACAAGTTCTATGCGGCTCAGAGAGGAGCAACGTGGCCTACAAACAGCTCTTCCATTTTGTCCTTTACTGCATTAAATGCTTTGACGGCTGACAGCTCTGACACATGACAGCCCTGACACCAAAAGTATAATTATGACTTAGTCATAATGACGGACTCCTAGGGAAACAAAGAAAATATCTGACACGATTTCCCGAGATCCAGAAACTGTCATGCAGCCTTGACACGTGGACTACCCCATGCGGGTCACGAAGACTAGCCCCATGCGGCTCACGAAGACTAGTCCCATGCAGCTCACGAAGACTAGTCCTATGCGGCTCACGAAGACTAGCCCCATGCGGCTCACGAAGACTAGCCCTATGCGGCTCATGAAGACTAGCCCCATGCGGCTCACAAAGACCATCCTCACGCGGCTCACAAAGACCATCCTCATGCGGCTCACAAAGACCATCCTCATGCGGCTCATGAAATTATCATGCGGTTCAAATGTTCGGAGGGGCACTCTCAAACAGCCTTGACACGTGGCCAGCCTGATGCGGCTCAATGAAGAGCAACCTTCCTGCGGCTCAAATCTCTGCAGTAACTTGCGGTTAAGACACGTGGCATGATAGTGGGACACGTGGCATCAAATTGATCGAAATCCCTCAATGAATCCCAATAAAATATTGGGATCAAATCAGATCATTTGCAATCAGGCAAATTAATAACACGTGTCAAAAAATCCGAGGTTGACAAATCAGGAGGATTTATGTCAATCATCATTAATTACCCACAAAAGATTTGATACAATCATATTTATTGCTCAAATCTCGTATATTCAGGATGGACGGCCCAGATTCAGGGATCCTTAGCCGTCGACTTTTAAGAATGGGTAGTCATTGCAAACCCTAATGAGCCCCCCCCACTCTTATAAATAGCAAGGTGCCATTCCCTTGCGAGATATATACATACATACAGAGAGATATACGGAGAGAAGACACAGACAGAGAGAGAGAGAGAGAGAGACATATAAAGAAAAGAGAGCATTTCCTCAACGCTAAGCGGTTCTTCCTCGGAGTCAAGGCTGCATCCGATCGTCCAAGGAGTAAGGCAGAGCTGCCGTCGCTTTCCAGAGCCTCTACCGTCACCCCCAGAATCTAAAATAAACAATTGTACTTAGATTGCTGTACCTAGGTTTTCGTTCCTAGGCTTTCTTTGTACAAGCGAGTTTGTATTGTGAAGTAAAAGTCCAGTCCTCCGATAATTGTTCTGTTCTTTTATATTTCATGGCAAACACGATGGCGACTCTGCTGGGGACAAACTTCGCCACGGCTGAGGAGTTGGTGACGTAATCGGATGCAGCCAAACTTGGCTCCATGCAACAGAAGATGGTCGTCCGCTTCGACCAACAGGCGTTTGAAGAATTGCTCTCGGAAGGAAGCACTGGCCCGGTCTAGAAGCGAACCCGCACAAAGAAAGCTCGCTGCAAGTGGAGGCAAAAATTATTTGCTCCTCCACAAGCTCTGGACGGAGTACTCTCTGCTACCCAAGACAGCGAAGGCGACTCTCATACGGCTCCACTTCGAGCCATAGGGAACTCTGCTGTCCCCAAGTCCGACAGAGAAAAGCACTACGATGCTGGACTTGCAGGGACAAAGAATGATTCTACATTCCCCAAGAAGAAGCCGAACGCTCATGCGGCCAAGTCTGCCAACCGCATGCAGGATGCTCATGCGGTTGAATCGGCCAGCCACATGAGGGAGGTCCATGCGGCCAGATCATTCAGCCGCATGAAGAAAATTCATGCGGCAGAGACACCTAGCCGCATGAAGAAAACCTATGCGGCTACGCCTGCCAGCCGCATGAAGGTTATTGATGACAGCCACATGACGCCTACTCCACGTGGCTCTGTCTTCGACCGCCTCTCCTATGGTCCTGATCTCTTGTGCTCCCAAGAAGATATGTCTGACTCTCTCCAGCATCACTTAGACTCTTCCTACTATGTGTCCTTACGTACTAGAGCGAAGAAGTCTAGAGCAGCGCGAGCTTGGCAAGCTCGATCCGCTGATCCGACCTCTGACCATCCGAGCGTCCCGCATACCGTTATGCGGGCCTCAGATGGGAAGTTATACAGAACCACTCGAGTCCAGCCCCCGACGACAAACGGACGGAGAGGTTCGCAAAAGTCTCCCAAAATCTAGGTCGATCCAGACCCATCTGACTTGCGTGAGGCCATCCTCCACAAGCGCAAGGAAAGAGAAGGCACATCAGGGTGCAAGGAGTCCTCACACGGACGTCACTGCACCCAAGTCATCGTCAACTGCTGCTGCAATAACGCGACGGTACAAAAAGATCGGCCGTCCGTCTTTCAAAGGCTACAATAGCCGTCTTTAGAAGACGAGGCACTTCCCGTCGTCTCTTGCAACTCTGCTCAGAAAGTCTCCGCCGATGGGAGAGAGAAGAAGGCGAATATTCTTAGCCCGAAGATTTCAACCACCATGACTAAGAGACTCTCGTCTAAGCGGGTACCCACTACCGGACTTTTCCAAGGTACCCGTTCTAAGATAAAATCTGCTACAATGGGAGATTCGTCGTCCACACCACTGGGGTTGTTGGGACGGGGGGTATCACTCCTCCAAACCTCCATGACAATCCGATGTTCCAAGAAGACGAGCCAGTGGAAACAACTCTCCCCTCAGATATATCAAACCCCGACGACTCCGAGGACGTCCACAACTCCCAAGACGAGGCAAACTCGGAAACTGGGGGTACTGTTCCTTCTGAGTCCAAACCAGAGGAGAATATTCCTACATATCCCGATGACTTCTTGCTACAGGGGTATGACTCGGAGGGCGCTTCCTCCACCGCTCCGCCCATCTCTCCTCACGTAAGGACGATATTTATGAAGGACAATAACCAAGGTAGTTCCAGTGATCGCCAATGATCGACACTCTGGAGGCCATACTGCTTGCCTTGGTCAAGTCTGTGGATGAGATCAAAACGGCCCTACCAACCCTGCAAGGAGGGACGCCTGGCCAAACAAGCGCGGGTCTCGCGGTTAATGCGGACTCGAATTCAGCAACACCGAACCCGGGCAACAATCCTCCTGAAGTAACGGCCCCCACCGCTATGGATGAGGCCCGAGAAGCGAAAAAAGAGATCCAGGAGCTTCGAGCCATGTTTCACGCTCGAGAAAACTCTCAAGACCGCAAAATACGACAACCATACCCTGCTGAATGGAGGGATGTCCCCTTCCCACCAAGATATAAGCCGTTCAACATCAACCCGTATGATGGCAAGACCTCCGCAAGTCGGTACATCACTTACTTCGAGGTCACCACCGACCATCTGCCCCACGACGATGCGATCCTCACACGATTATTCATTGGGGCATTGGAAGAAGTCGCATTCGACTGGTATCGCAACCTGCCAGACAACTGCATCCACTCCTTCGCCGGCTTCAAGCGCATGTTCTTGGAGAGATTCTACGAGGTAGGGCAGGACGTCACGATGTCCACCCTCATGGACGTCGTTCAAGGGAAGAAAGAGCTGACGAGGAACTATATTGAGCGGTTTCGCCAAACCGCGATGAAGCTGCCCTCAGGAAACTCGGATTCCTCTTTGATTGAAATTTGCCAAAAGAGATTGCTCCCAACAATCAGTCTCTGGATGGGCAAAAGTTAATTCAAGGACTGAAAGACGTTTATCATCAGTGCCACAAGTGCCAAAGAACGATTGAAGAAGGCTCGCCAACTGGGATTGCACATCTCAGAAGGGGAAGACAAGGGCAGGCGTCCCAACGCCAATACCAACAATGGGGGTAGCTCTACCAACAATCGAGACAACAAGGGCAAGCAGGCTATGGTATCCGATACAGCCCAGAAACCTGAGTCAAAATCGGCAGACAAACAATGGCCGTAAATCACTTACTCCTTTGAAGACGGCCATGTCAAGCCCATCTTGGACATGCTCATACAAGAAGATAGAATTCAGCTTACTCCACCAAGACGGGAACCTCGGCCGACAGAAATGGAGAACCCAAAGTACTGCCATTACCATCGCTACGTCCACCATGCTACACACGACTGCTACCAACTAAAACGGTACATCCAAAATCTCATCGATTCGAACGCTCTGGCGATCGATTTCGAGGAGGTAACTGTGGCAGCCAATATGGTGTCAGTACAATTCGGCAGCTTCCCTTCGACGGAAACTCAAGACGGTGTGGTCCCCATCCTCTGGCGACAATGGAGATTGCTAATCTGCCACCTCCTCGAGATCAGGCTGCCGGTTTGGTGCCCCTTACCACATCACGGGGGGAGATCATGTGGGTCCACCCGGACCTGGTATCTGAAGTGACTCATTCCATGCCATCTCCCATTCGCAAGAAGAAAAGTGGAAAAGTCAGATCCTGCCGCACAGTCTTGGCAGATATCGAAGAAGTCACAGCTGTCATTACTCGATCTGGGGCACAATCCTAACCAGTGGCTGATAACTCGACTGAAGACCATCAGCCCACCACAACTGACGCTCCGTGACCTTCTCAGCCTTCGACGACCGATAAGCCTAGGCCGAAGGAGACTCGCTTTGACAAATCCCTCCAAAAAGAGGCACCACAGGGGCTGGAGAAGCCCTACAACTTCGACATCTTGGCGCAATTGGCCAACACACCGGCCAAGTTGTCATTATATAAGCTTCTTAGACTCTCAAAGGATGTTCGCACGGCTTTGAGCGATGCACTCCAAAATGTCGACGCATACCTGGCTCAGGTCAACCTCACGGAAGAGAACCTGCCTGCTGATCTCCAAGACAGTGCTTGCACGGGAGCGATGCCCAACATTGTCTTCACTCCGCAGGACATGCTCATCAAAACCAACCTGTACGATCGCCCGTTATACTACACTGGATACATCGGCGACGTAAAGGTGGACCAGATGCATATTGATCCTGGCTCTTCCATAAGCATTATCCCGAAGGGTCTGTTACATCATCTCCGCATCCCTATGCATCGTCTGACGCCAACGAGCACCGCCATCAGCGGTTTCAGTTCGGGCAGGAGCTACCCCATTGGAAAGATTCGTCTGAAGTATCAAATTGGCGATCTCCAGTCGAAAGTCACCTGTTATGTCATAGATGCAGACACTTCTTACAACATCCTCTTGGGGCGCCCTTGGATACACGATTACATGATCGTGTCATCCACGCTGCATCAGTGCTTCAAATATGTCGACAAGTACGGCTTCGTGAGGATAGAATTTGCTGATATCGATCCCTTCAAAGGGGTCGAATCCTACTGCTCAGACTCCTGCCTGTACGAAAAGTCGAAGAAGCACCTTGGTAAAGGAGATGTGCAAGCTCGTACCGAGACAGCCATAGGATCAGAAGAACCTCTGACGATCCACCTCCAAGCTCGCACACCTGGCAAGTCCGCACCCCTTACAACCACTTTACGTAAGGATGCAATCAGCCTCTCAGTGCAAGAAGAGCAGATGATAATCCGGCTGCCAAGGTCTGGCCAAGTGCCAAGACCCACAACGGAGCCACTGACAATCAGGCTGCCGAGAGTCGGCCAGCCGCAAACAGAGAAGCTCAATCCCTCCGACAAGCCAATGACGATACGCCTTCCCAAGAAAAGTCGTCACCCCGATGCAAGGTCTGGGACTTCTAGCGAACCAACCACTCCCCGCCCAGCATCGAGTACCAAGCTGGGGGTCGCTAGTCTGCCAACAACTCCACGCTCTGCTCCACCAGCTGAACCTCTGACGATCAAGCTGCCTAGGTCGTTCTCTCAGTCTTCATTTATACAGGGGGTAGCCGAAGAGGAACAGGAGCTAGCCAAGTATGTGGCTGCCCACACTGATGTTCCCTCCGCAGATGTTGTAATCCCCCTAGAAAAGATACTTTACTTCATCAATAAAGGGCTATCTTTGAACTACCTCGAGCTCAATAAGCTGTGTACAATATACGCTATGGAACATGGTATAGGCACTCACCTACACACACAGGTGACAAATGTGTACACCGTAATCCAGCTTACTCCAGTGGAAGACGCTTACCGCATAGTCGAGGAAGGGGACCACCCAATCATCTTCGGCCGAAAAGACGATCCGCATCCCTTCATCATAGAAGAAGACGACCTCGAATCAGATGCCGGAAGACTGCCTCTGTATCTTTATAGCCCCCAATCCAAATATCTTATGCAAAAACAGGGGTATGATCTGGAGACTACGCCAGGCTTGAACTACGGCACTGGACGACGGCTACCTCTGAAGCCATCGGTCCCGGCTAGCAAACCACGGGACTACTATAACAAGACTCGATGTGGATTAGGGTATGTTACACCCGCAACGACTCCTGAAAGTTCAGACGAAGAATGTGACTGTTATTCACATTCAACCGGGTCACCATCTTCTGACTCGGATACCAGCATCGGAGACGCATTCAGACAAGTCCTATCAGTTAACATGGCATTCACCGACGCATATAAAAAGGATGAAGACATTCCAGAAATCCTTGAGTTAGAGCCGTGGGCCCAACAGTTGGATGCACAATGGGAAAAATGGTTCGAACAGAGAGAACCTCCTACGGAAGATGAGGTTATACAGGTCGACCTCGGCAGCGGATCTTCTCCAAAACCAATTTTCGTTAGTAAAAGCCTAACAGACGAAGAGCGAGAATCACTGCTGGAACTGGTCAAAGAATATATTGAGGTGTTCGCCTAGAGCTATGAAGACATGCCAGGACTAAACCCCGAGATTGCCCTTCACAAGCTCAACATTCGACCAGATGCAAAGCCAGTCAAGCAACAACAGCGACGCTTCCGTCCAGGCATCATGGATGCGATCGAAGTCGAAGTCAACAAACTGATAGCCAGTGGCTTCATTCATAAGGAACAACATCCTGACTGGGTCGCCAACATAGTACCAGTCCTCAAGAAGAATGAGAAGATTCGAATCTGCATCGACTTTCATAATCTGAATGATGCATGTCCTAAAGATGGATTCCCCCTCACTATCACAGACATCATGATCGACAACACATGCGGCTTCGAACGCATGTCATTCATGGATGGCTTCTCGGGGTACAACCAAATTAAGATGTCTCCTTACGACGAAAAACATACATCATTTCGAACACCGATTGGCACATGCTGCTACACAGTTACGCCTTTCGGTTTAAAGAATGCTGGCACCACATATCAAAGAGCCATGAGTATCATCTTCAGAGAACACTTGCGTAAGACGGTAGAGTTCTATGTTGATGACATCGCCGTCAAGAGTCGCTGTAAGGGAGACCATCTGCAGGACCTGTGGACGGTATTCAACCTGATGCGAGCCCACAATTTGAAAATGAACCCTACGAAATCTTTCTTAGGCGTATCCAGCAGAAAGTTCTTGGGTTTCATCGTCACCGACCAGGGTATTCATGTAGACCCTGAGAAGACGAAGGCAATTATGGAGATGGGTCTCCCGAGAAATCTCCACGAACTCAGAGGCCTTCAAGGGAGGCTAGCTTACATCAGAAGGTTCATCTCTAACCTCTCCGGGCGATGCCGACCATTCACACATCTCATGAAGAAAGGCGTCTCATTCGTATGGGACGAGGAATGTCAGCGTGCCTTCGACAACATCAAAGAATATTTGTCGAACCCTCCAGTCCTGGTGGCCTCGGTTGCTGGAAAACCATTCCTTCTCTACGTACGAGCAATAGAACATTTCCTAGGTGCTCTGCTAGCACAAAACAACAATGCGGGTCATGAACAAGCTATATATTACCTCAGTCGAATGATGATTAGGCCAGAGCACCGATACACCGCTGTGGAGAAAGAATGTCTCGCCCTGGTGTTCGCCATTCAGAAAATGCGACACTATGTCACTGGACAAACCATACATGTGATCTCACGAGTCAACCATCTCAGGGTCCTCATGACTAAACCAGGGGCACTCAGCTCTCGCCTCGCTATATGGGCAATATTGCTATCTCCTTATCATATGATCTTTGTCCCGCAAAAGGCTGTTAAAGGTCAAGCCCTGGCAGACTTTTTGGCAGCCCACCCAGGCTCGGAATCATCTAGAATACATGAGGAAATCCCAGATGAGGTCGCCGACTCGCATACAACCTCTCACGACGATATATGGCGAATGTTCTTCGACGGCTCCTCAAGGACCGGACCTAAAGGCAACATCGTCGTCGGAGTCGGGGTGGTGCTGGTCTCCCCTTCCGGATTGGTGATTAACCGTACTTACTCTCTCACAGAGCCCTGCTCTAATAATGTGGCCGAGTACAACGCTTTGGTCATTGGCCTCCAACTTGCAAGAGAGCTGGGGGTAGAATATCTTGAAGCATACGGCGATTCGCAGTTAATCGTCAATCAGATCCGGGGCTCGTACGGAGTCCGCCACGAAGACATGATCCCATATCATCAAATAGCGATCAACCTTATTTCTTCATTTGAAGTCTTCTTCATCGAACATGTTCCCAGACTCCGAAATATCGAAGCCGATGCCCTAGCTGGCCTTGCCGCTTCCTTAGCGGTTCCGAACTATGCTCGCCAGTCCATGGATGTAATATGCCACGAATTGGTCTGTCCCAAGAACAACGTTCAGTTCATGGCAAGTTATTCCACTCAGACGGTCGACGAAGCGCCAGACTGGAGACAACCATTCATTGACTTCGTAGTCTATGACATCCTGCCCGAGAACCCAAAAGAGGCCACCTCTATCCGAAGACGTTCTCTCAGATTCTTCTATGATACAGAGACAAAAATACTGTATCTCAGATCCTACGACGGATTATTACTTCGATGTCTGTCAAACGCAGAAGCTAAAGAAGCTGTACGTGAAGCTCACGATGGTGTCTGCGGGGCCCACCAGCCTGGCCCTAAATTGCAAGACCGTCTTTCGTCGAATGGGCTACTACTGGCCCACGATGGTAGCAGATGCGATAGATTATGCAAGAAAGTACAAAGCTTGCCAAGTCCACGCGGATTTTATCCACCAACCATCTGAATTTCTACATCCGACAGTGGCATCCTGGCCATTCAAAGCATGGGGAATGGATATCATCGGTCCAATTACTCCACCTTCCTCTCGAGGACATCGCTTCATACTCGCAATCACAGATTACTTCTCTAAATGGGCGGATGTGGTTCCACTTGTAGAAGTGTAGACTTCAAACATGATCGGCTTTCTCAAGCATCACGTCATCTATCGCTTTGGACTGCCACGAAGGATCATACATGATAATGGTCTGCAGTTTGCAAGCCACGCCTTCTATCGGTTCTGCGACAAGCACCGCATCCAGAATATTGCTTCAACCCCATACAATCCGGCAGCGAATGGGTTGGCCGAAGCATTCAACAAAACAATCATCAAACTTCTCAAGAAGTTTGTATCGTCCAACGAACGTGGCTGGAACGAGAAGCTTAGTGAATGCTTATGGGCGTACCGTACCACAGTCCGAACAACCACAGGGAACACGCCATTCTTCCTGGTGTACAGGAGCGAGGCAGTCCTCCTATTGGAGACTCAAATACCCTTACTCCGCGTCGCCCTCACTTATCAATTGACGACGGATGATAACTACCGTCGTCGGCTATAAGAGTTAGAGGCCTTAGATGAAAAATGCCTCCTGGCTCAGCAAAGGATCGAGCTATACCAAGCACGCATCTCTGGAGCCTTCAACAAGAAGTTCAAAATCAGAACATTCCATGTGGGCAATCTCGTTCTGGCAGTCCGAAGGCCGATGGTCATGACTCACAAGACCGTCGGCAAATTCCAGCCAAAATGGGAAGGTCCATTCATCATTGAGGCTGTATTCTCCAACGGTGCTTACCGTCTCGCAAAGCAAAATGGAGACTTGCTCATGTTGCCCGTCAACGGTAAGTTCCTGAAGAAATATTATGTCTAAATGACACATTCCAGATTATTGAGTCATGTACCCGCTGGTGCCGCTGAACTCACATCCACAACATTCCAAGACTATCGAGTCATGTACCCGCTAGTGCCGTTGAACTCACATCCACACTATTCCAGATTATCGAGTCATGTACCTGCTGGTGCCGCTGAACTCACATCCACAACATTCCAGATTATCGAGTCATGTACCCGCTGGTGCCGCTGAACTCACATCCACACATTCCAGATTATCGAGTCATGTACCCGCTGGTGCCGCTGAACTCACACTTTCACAATATTCCAAATTATCGAGTTATGTACCCGCTGGTGCCTCTGAACTCACATTTCGGTCACTCTTTCAGATAGTAAGTCACGTATGATCATACCTCTAAACTTTCTGCCTGGAAGAGATCCTCCCTCATGATCCACTACCCGCACTCCCAGTGCACAAAAAGGGTAATCGATCCACAAATTTCCAAAATGGCCATGTCCTCATTACCTCTGAGTCGTTTCACTTCCGCCAAAAATAAATCACCCCTTTACATAGAACTTCCATGTCCTCATTACCTCTGAGTCATTCTATGTACCCTCCTTCATTGAGCCCACTCCTTCCATGTCCTCATTACCTCTGAGTGGGAAGGCTCCGTCGAAGAAACCTTCATGCTTGCCATGTCCTCATTACCTCTGAGTAAGTATGATGATTCCCTTTTGACTTATTATCTGTACCCACAACCGAAGTACGCCAAGGATAATAGGTCCACAATTATTCTCTGCTGAGTCCACTCCTGCCATGTCCTCATTACCTCTGAGTAGAAAGACTCCGCGGTAAAACCTTCATACTTAACAAGTCCTTATTACCTCTGAGTAAGTATGTTGGTCCTCTCTCGTCTTATTGTCCGTACTCTGAACCAGGGTACGCCAAGGGTAATAAGTCCACAAATGTCCTCTGTTGACCATAAATATCCTCCGTTGAGTCCACTCCTGCCATGTCCACATTACCTCTGAGTAGGAAGACTCCACGGTAAAATCTTTATACTTGCCATGTCCTCATTACCTTTGAGTAAGTATGTTGGTTCCTCTTCATCCTATTATCCGTATCCTAAGCCGGGGTACGCCAAGGATAATAGGCCCATAAATATCCTTTGCTAAGTCTCTTAGTACTGGCCCACCATTCCTCATCATGCCCCGGGAGCCCAGCTGCTCCATGGCATTCTATCTCCCGATACCCCGAACACCCACGACCACCTTACTGTGGGACTGTTCTAGGTATCCCTAATTAAACTTGTTACCCGTACCTAAAACCAAGGTATGCCAGGGGTAACAAGTCCACAGACAAGTCCCCCATGCGGGGCACACATCACCATAATACCACGGGCACAATAAGCAATACAAATGAAGGGTAGAATGGAAAGCACTCTTTATTTGAAGGATGAAAAAAGCATTACATATGGTGGGGATCATGTCCCTCTCAAAAAGAAAAGAAAAAAAAAGAAAAAAAGAAAAGCAAGCAGAAACAAAAGAGAAAAAGGCCGACTATAGTTCGGCATTACACAATTCCAGGAGGCGGTTTCTCACGAAGGCAGTA
Organism: Iris pallida; assembly: GCA_029216955.1. Lineage (NCBI taxonomy): Eukaryota > Viridiplantae > Streptophyta > Magnoliopsida > Asparagales > Iridaceae > Iris > Iris pallida. The sequence continues at coordinate 18,776,878 of JANAVB010025198.1, read as the reverse complement.
CCCCGCTCAAGCCTCTGTTTAGCCCGGCGCTCAGCCTCCTGGGACAACTGCTCCGCATCATTCAAATACATATATGCCTGCCAGTCGTTCTCCATCTTCTTCAGGGCAAGTTCCAGATTGGCAGAAGCTCTACTAAATTTGTCAGCATCCTGAATAACAATCCCTTTTTCAGTGCGAGCAGCTTTGAGCTCGGACTCCAGGAAGGCCAGCTTTCTCTGGAGCTCGAAGATCTGCTCATGGGTGTCAGCTACCCCGCAGGAGGCAGCCGTTTTTCGAGCCACACAATCTTCAGTCCGACAGCTCCATTGATGATACAACTGAGTCAGATCCCGGCGGTCCTTCAATATAGTTGGCTTGATCGATTCCCGAGCAAGCCTTACCTTCTCCACCGCAGTTATGGGGAAAGTGCGCTCTTGGTTTATTGCCGCGGGTAAACCAGCTTGCTGTAGCATACGAAACTGGGCCACAAGACGATCGGCCTCTAGCAACTTAGGCTCCAGAAGCGCCGCTAGTCTCGCCCCACGGGAAAGTGTTCTGAGGATATTAATTTGGCCACCGGCACATTGACGGGCCATAGCAAAGGGAGTTCCCCTCTCCACAGCTGCCTCAATCCCTCTCTTCAGGTGGCGAAGAAAGCTGTCAACCACATCTTGGGACACTTCATCCAAAACTTCTGTAGAGGACGGTGTCAAAGGGAGCGTGGCGGGCAGTACCGAAGGAGTAGCCTCAGAACTTGCCATCCCCGCCACCAGGGAAACGAATTCTGTGCGAAAAGATGCATGAATAGCAGCTAGCTCCTCTTCCGCCGCCCGAAGAGCCTGGATACTTGGTAGAGCGGAAAGGTTAATTCTCGAAACCCTATTCGCAGAGGAGGGCGCGGGAAGCATCGTCCCTTGCCCCAACTGTGCTATCGCCAGGGCTCCCGAACTTGACCCAGCTGGAGGCCCCTCAGTATAGGTTGGAAAAGAAGGAGGCACGTGTGCTTCCATCAGATCCCCTCCAGTAGAATCCGTCCCGGCAATGCCCGTCACCGGCAATAAAGGGATGGGACCTGCACATCCAAAGCAATCATTAATCCACGAAGGACAGGATGATAGAGCAAATAGGCCTCCTCACAAGTTAAGGAGTTGGTTTATCTTACCAGGGGAAAAGCACGGAGGCTGCAGCTCGTTCGCAGCTGGCATAGTCTCCCCACCCGCGGCCTCCAACTCAAATTCAACTGGTTTCTCTGCCCCAGCTATCCCTGAAAGGGAGCCAACCAGGTCAGTGTCATCCTGCTGAAATTCAGATGTCTCAGGGATGGGCGCTTTGGAGCCCCCATCCCCCTGGGTTGAGGTCTCAGCAAGATGAGACTCCTCGGCCGCCTCCGGAAGAACCCCAGCAGAAATGATGGCGGTGCATACATCACTGACCAAATTGGACAAGACCGGATCGACCTCGGCAATCGGGTCTTGAGAAGAAGACTTATCTGACGCCTATAAAGAGCAAAAGGAAAAAATGATTAAGCCATAACATAGAAGAAAGAAGAATGAGGTAGTTGAAATTCAAATCACCTCAGAAACAACGTCAACATCATCAATAAATAGCCTGCGACGTCTGACCGCAGCGTGCTTCGTGGAATAGGTCCTGCCATCATCAATAAACACACGTCTGCTTTGCTTACGCGAAGGACCAGGCACAGCAGGTGGTTGATCCTCCACCACCTCATTAGGCCCAGCAGACGGCTGACCCGCCACCTTTTCATCCGGCATAATAGGGGGCTGATCCCCAACTTCCTCGTCCGAAGAAAGCGACGAGTCATCGGCGTCCTGCCCATCATCCTCTTCATCCGCTGCAGTGGACTCCGAGTCCGGCACAGGAACCCTATTCGCCCTTCTTTTCCTCTTCTTGGATCCCTCGGGCTTCTCGGCCAAGCCAGTGCCAGCAATGAAGCTGGCACTCATGTCAAAGTCAACAGGAGGCTTGCTCGCCGCAACATGATAAAGGGCTGCAATGTACAAAATATCCCCTTGCGTATTAGCATCGGGGATCGAGAAGCTAGCCCGGGTATGAACTGCATTGTAATAATGCCACGCCCGGATACCATCAAGGACAATGCCCTCAAAACCCAGGCAAGCACTGGGGCAGTCAAGGAACAGCTGACTATACCCGAATTGACGAGAAAACCTGCTGGACAGATAAGGCTCCAGGTATACGTTATTTCGGTAACGATATACTAGGTGCGCAGGGCGAATGTTGCACAGCCAAAGAAGCATCTTCTCGGATAAGAGTTGGGGAGGTTCAAGACCATCGACGTGTACCCCCCTTACTTCTCTAGGGGTAAATTGAGGAAGAGACACAAAGAAGACGGGCCCGTCAACTCTCGCCGACGCCCTCCGACAAGCCGGCATGGTGTCATACTCCCAAGACTGATGATGGTATCGAAAAAGGAAGGAGTCATCAGCAGTAACATCATCCTCTGTTTCGGGCCTCATCAACGACCGTTAATGCATCAATAACCACCCCATGAGATAATGGTATGGTAGCTCTAACCGCTCAAAGTCCAGCGTCGTCTCGCGAGCAATGACTTTAGACGAAAAGGTGCGGAGGCTGTGGTGTATGCTACACACCATAGCCGGAAGAAGGGTCAGTCGGACCTTGAAAACCAGCTTCATAGCCGGGAGAATGAAGTGGCGGCTGATCCTTTCAGTAGAACCTGCCCCTCCTGAGACTAAGCAATTCCGTAGCCACACCATCAAGAACCCGGCCAAGATTGCTTTATCAGACATTTGTCGGGTACCGTAGTGGAAATAACTGAAGGAGTCAGTACGGCTCCCAAATCTATCGCGGGTGGACCTCGACCTTTTGGCCTTCAACATCAGGTCCTTTACCTCCGCTTGGGTTTGGAGACTTCGAGAAGAAACTCGGCCGGAGGGTTTTAATTTGAAAAGATATGCGACCCAGGCCGTGGTATGGGGAGCATTCCCTTCTGAACTATTATTCTTTTTGATAGCAGTCTGGTGACAGATGCTATGGTGGCACAGCAGTTCCCGATACACAGCAACGAAACTCGGGAATCGTCGATCCAGATCATCTAACTCCTCGTTCGTCGGGGTGTATAATTCAAAGGCCTCACCCCCCCACGACAGTTTAGAAACAACATGCATTTCATGGAGAGCAAGTCCTAACTCTCCTCCGGGCGTGAAGAAAGTCCCTGTGCGCCGGTTATACATCTCCAAAAGGGCCATGAACAGCGGCTTGTTAATGGGCAATCCGTAACAGGTGCCCCGGATGGCGTAGTAAAGGTCAATCTCCCGAAGGAATTCCTCGTAGTTTTTCAGAATCCATGAGGTAAGATTGGTCCATGTAGGAATGGGGTTTATCCAATTTAGCAGCGACAACCTGCCCACATGATAAGACCCCTTGCGAGCGAGCTGATTCAGGAAGATATCAGCTTGAGTAAAAGTGAAGTTGGGACCAGACACATTTATAAAAGTACCAGGAAGCAACCCCATCACACTCCGACTAACCGAATCTTTGTCCACACATGCTGACACCGTACGCCTATTATAGTGGATATTGCCCACGAACATCCCGATTGGGTGGGAGTTAGGGAGCCCACCATTGTCCTACCCATCGGTACCATGTTAAACCACGAGAGAGGAAAATGCTGCTCCATCTGGGGAATATGGATCTCCACCCCGTCCACAGTAAAGTCCCAGTTCTCAGAAATGTCCAGCAGTCAGGAGTTCTTTATGAATAAAGCATCTCCAAAAAAAAAACTGGTTTCAGATATTCTCCGTCCAGTCTCCCCGAATTCATTATAGTGCAAAAAAAGTGGAAATGCTGGTTCTTGATGGCAGCCACCCTCTCCAAAGGCTCATTGGTGGAAAGCTGATCCGTTATATGTCGAATTAAGCCGTCAAGTCGCACACCCACGACGAATTGAGCTGAACCCACCAGAAGCTCTCCTGCCGGGTTGGTTGGGAGGTTCACTAGAAAACGAAAAAAGAAACAGGATTTAAAAAGATGGTTAAAACGAAAACCACTTAAAGATTCTCAAAAAGAAGTTCCTATGAGCCTATGCGGCTCGGGTAGACACAGCCTCATGCGGCCTAATTCAGTTGGGAGTTCCATGTGACACTGATTCGATAGCTTATACGGCTCGGGTGAACTTATGCGGTTCTAATCTAGCAGAAGAGCTTATGCGACATGATTTAGCAAAATGCTATACGGTTCAGTTTGTCAGAAACATATGCGGCTCCGTTCAAAGGAGACTTCATGCGATTCATATCCAGAAGTAACCCTGCGACTCAAATCCTTCTCATGCGGCTCAAACATAGGGCATCTTCTATGCAGCTCGGATATGAGAGGGTCATGCAGCCCATACAACATATGCGGCTCCATCACGATCGAACTTGAGCGGTTCAAACGAAGGCTTGTGCATAAATCATGCAACAGAGCCATGGGTTCTTAGGGTTCAAAGAATTCAAAAGCAATCCTTACCCCTGAAAGCAGGGTGGACATCGGGGTGCACTTCGGGCACGACGGCTGACGAGGAAGCTGCCTTCTTGCCTTTTGCAGCAGCAGAGGCGACCTTGGAAGATTTGGGGGCCATTTCCGACGGTCGGAGAAAGAAGATAAGGAAAGAAGGACAGTAATAGTTGGGGACGAAAGAAGAAGTAAAGAAATCCCCTCCGACTGAATTCGTCCATATTTATAAACAAAACCAAGGCGCTTCGATTCTCGTGCGGAACGAAAACCAACTCTTCGGTTATCGAGGCGAGCCGCCTAAAATGAAGGCCAGACTCCTGGGATCCCGCCCCGAAAAGTGACTTTAAAACTGACAGCAAATCAAACAGCATTTAATGCAAAAGATCTCCATATGTGGCAAGAAGACGTGGCGGAAAGCCCCTACGGCTGAGATATCTATGCGGCTGAAACATCCATGCGGCCGAAACATCCATGCGGCCAAGACGTTCATGCGGCCAGAACACCATATGTGGCCAGAAGAATTTATACACGGCCATGATTCTTATTCAAAGTATTTTAATTTTGCAAATTGAAAACTTTGAAGGGGGTCTTGTAGAAGCATGGAAAAGAATAAAGAAGGATCCATGCGGCCAGAGAACCCTATGCGGCTCAAAGAGTTCATGCGGCTCAGAGAGTTCATGCGGCTCAAAGTATCCATGCGGCTCAAACAAGTTCTATGCGGCTCAGAGGGGAGCAACGTGGCCTGCAAACAGCTCTTCCATTTTGTCCTTTACTGTATTAAATGCTTTGACGGCTGACAACTCTGACACATGACAGCCCTGACACCAAAAGTACAATTATGACTCCGTCATAATGACGGACTCCTAGGAAAACAAAGAAAATCTCTGACACGATTTTCCGAGATCCAGAAACTGTCATGCGGCCTTGACACGTGGACTGCCCCATACGGGTCACGAAGACTAGCCCCATGTGGCTCACGAAGACTAGTCCCATGCGGCTCACGAAGACTAGCCCCATGCGGCTCACGAAGACTAGCCCTATGCGGCTCACGAAGACTAGCCCCATGCGGCTCACAAAGACCATCCTCACGCGGCTCACAAAGACCATCCTCATGCGGCTCACGAAATTATCATGCGGTTTAAATGTTCGGAGGGGCACTCTCAAACAGCCTTGACACGTGGCCAGCCTGATGCGGTTCAATGAGGAGCAACCTTCCTGCGGCTCAGATCTCTGCAGTGACTTACGATTAAGACACATGGCATGATAGTGGGACACATGGCATCAAATTGATTAAAATCCCTCAATGAATTCCAATAAAATATTAGGATCAAATCAGATCATTTGTAATCAGGCAAATTAATGACACGTGTCAAAAAATCCGAGGTTGACAAATCAGAAGGATTTATGTCAATCATCATTAATTACCCACAAAAGATTTGATGCAATCATATTTGTTGCTCAAATCTCGTGTATTCAGGATGGACGGCCCAGATTCAGGGATCCTTAGCCGCCGACTTTCAAGAATGGGTAGTCATTACAAACCCTAATGAGCCCTCCCACTCTTATAAATAGCAATGTGTCATTACCTTGCGAGATATATACATACATACAGAGAGATATACGGAGAGAAGACACAGACAGAGAGAGAGATATATACAGAAAAGAGAGCATTTCTTCAATGCCAAGCAGTTCTTCCCCGGAGTCAAGGCTGCATCCGATCGTCCAAGGAGTAAGGCAGAGCTGCCGTCGCTTTCCCGAGCCTCTACCGTCACCCCCCAGAATCTAAAATAAACAATTGTACTTAGACTGTTGTACCTAGGTTTTCGTCCCTAGGCTTTCTTTGTACAAGCGAGTTTGTATTTTAAAGTAAAAGTCCAGTCCTCCGATAATTATTCTGTTCTTTTATATTTTATGGCAAACATGTGGCTTGGCTGAAATGCATGTATTTTGGGGACGCCTGAAATACTTGCATGATCCAACCAAGTGATACGTTGAATTCAAATAAGACTTGAGGAATAAAAAAGTGTCAAGAATTTTGAAATCGTCTTAAAGGAAAGATTGATAGTAGTGTGAGAGTGGCTCGGATTGAAGAAACGCATAGGAGGAGTGCAAACGAGAGTTCTTGGATTAAAGTGGTCTAAAAGTAAGTACTCAGTTAGTTTCAAGGTTGAAACTTTTTCTGAGTGGTGTATGATGTAGTACCCCGTCCCCGCTCAGTCAACCGGAGGAATTGAAACGCCGACGGCGTTCGAACTTAGCCTTACAACGGCTGCTCGAAGACCCGCTTGGTCGAGGCGACTCCTCGCTCAGGTGGAGCAGTTTCGGTGAACTTGCCTCATCTTTGCCTTCACATAATAAATTGTATGTTTTCAACTTGCACAAGTTAGGCTTGATAATAAAAGAGACGCATCCACATAGCTAAGGAAATAATCCCGACGGGTCGGACTGAGTTAGAACATGAAATAAGGTCCCACGGCCAGATTAAAAGTTTGCTCAGCGTGCTTTCAAAATGACACTTGGTCCTTCATCCCGTGGCTTGGGAGAAGGATAGTTGGTATTCGCCACAAAGATGGGATTAGCCTAATTCATAGGCGTCGCCCGCGTATATGCTTGATAAGCATGCACGGTCCTGTCATCCAAGGCTTGGCATAGCCTTCGCCTGATCCGTGGTTTAAGTCGTATTGCACAGCTTGTGGCTTAAGTCTAGGCACCCAAAGAGCTTGGTTGTTCAAGTTGACCAAGTGCATTGCATGTTTCCTCGATACAAAGCTTGGCGTAGCCTTTGCTCGTCAAGTCATTACCCAAATAAGTTAGACAAGAGTTTTGCCGAGCTATCAAAGTCATAGCAAGCACTATCTCCTGTTATTTGTGGTTGTCAAGTCACATATTCCTACAAGAACAAGGCTCGTTATATAAAGTATGTGACTTGAGTGATAGTGTCGCCTAGAGAACAATGTCTGCCTAAGGCACGAGCCACAGTTGGTTTAGTGAAAAGCATGCCACGGACAAAGGAAGCACACGAGATCGGTCCTGCTACTTGGAAGTCTCGATAAGGAAGTCACGAGATCGGTACCACTACTTGGGAGTCTCGATAATTAAGTACACGAGATCGGTCCCGCTACTTGGGAGTCTCGATAGGGAAGCACACGAGATCGGTCTCGCTACTTGGGAGTCTCGATAAGGAAGTACACGAGATCGGTCCCGCTACTTGGGAGTCTCGATAAGAAAGTTCATGAGATCGATCTCACTACTTGGGAGTCTCGATAGAAAAGTCCACGCGACTGGTTGTCGCTGAGATCGGCCCGCTACTTGGGAGTCTCGATAGAAAGTTGGAAAGCATGGTCATGATTAAGGAAGGACTTGGTAGATCAAGTTGAGTCTTGCATGGTCATTGGACAACTTGCACGCAAGGTGAATTCCTCGAACGATCCCGCGGTGCCGGGTTCGTGTCGGCCTAGGAGGAGTTGCAGATATTATACGACCTTCATCGACGGTACGACTCGATTGAATTGAACCATTACAATATAGGCTGCAGGTCTTTCGGTGGGAGCTTATACCTTGCATGCGGATGGTTATTATATGCAAAGATCCAGGATAGCTTGACATTGCTAGTGACCACTCATATAGATGTGTCGGCACAAGGGCGGTTATCCGCGTCTATGCCTTTGGATTGCATCGAGTACTAGCGAGTTACGAGTTGGGTTAACAAGGCATAATTGTAGCAAGCGCTAACCATAAATCAACACGGGCCAGGTATACATGGTTGGAACACTATTCTGGAGCTTAAGATTTAGCTATCGTAAGGACACGTGCTTCGGTAATATTGTGGCGTCGTCGTCAATTCGACTCGAGTTAACTCAAGAAGGGCCGTAAGGTAAGCTGGTTAAGTCTGGTTGATCCTTGGGAGACACGACCTCGATCTTAAGGTACAAGCAAGTGTATTGGTACGAACAGCACGAGTCGTCCCCTTGAAGTCATTGGCACAAAAATTGTCTAGAGGTACATAAAAATAAGTGAAAGTCTTAGCACGGCCGAGTTTGCATAAGTTTCTATACATTGCCTCGAATTTGGATTGAAGTGCACGAATAGAGTATAACACGACCCTGTCGTTGCGTTGCCAAGTATAGGCTAAGGTGTCTTTGTCCTAAAATTGATCCTAAGGCAAGACTAAAAAGACAATAAAAAAGGGATTAAGCTGCACATAGTAAATGAACGTGTCGGTTTTGTATGGGGGGCGAGGAGCTCACTCCACCAGTACAGTTGAGTACTGACACCCACACAGTTTTTATGTGCAGGCACAGGTAGAAGCCCGATGGTGCGGAGCTTGCTTGGATGCGTCGAGGCATTAAGTTCCTTGGCGTTTCGAGGCATGCGGCTGCATGGATTCAGGACTTATATGGGATATAATGTGTGGACATCGCCATTTCGCAGAATCTGCCACTCCTCGCTTGAAGCTTGTATTAAAAAATGAGAGAGAGCATAGTGACTTGTAATATGAGAGAAAAGTGAGCCTAAGAGACTTGTAATCTGGCCTTACGCCCACATTGTAATCCTTGTTCAATATCAATGAAGTGTATTTTGCATGACTTGTGTTTTGTATTTAAATTTCCGTTGCTGACTATTCAATGTTTCTGCTTGGGACTTCTGTGCGACGACCCATGTCGCTTAACCTGTAATCGGTCGTTATGGACCTTCCTTACGTAAGCACAATCTAGCCTCTCGCGGCATCACGTCTTAGCGAGAATGATCGCTCCTACGGGAGCGGGGCGTGACATAAAGGTCCGCTCCTGTAAATGGGAGAGTTGCCAACAATATAATCGAGATTTTTCCACGTACCTAGTAATTGTACCCTTCTAATATCCATACCTCACAATCATATAAACACGGTCACGATAACGATAAGAAAACATGAACATTAATCAATCGCTCGACTCTCGTGTGTGTAAACAGTCAAGACACAGGAAATAGCATGTATAAGTGAAATACAACAATATAAAGTAAATGCACATGAAAGCATAAACAAGTATATGCCTCGGTTAGTTTGAAGTTGACGTGCACGATATAATCTTATTAACACAAAAGTAGTCACAAATGTCAAAATTATGCAAGATGATCTCAGATAATGGGACAGATCATTCCATTGAGTCCGGAATAGCCCAATTAGCTAGGGTTGACATAAAGATGTCTAAATTTCGTAAAGGGATAGGAAACAAATGATTAGTCATGGACAAAGATTAATTTGACCAAAACTTAAATATTTAACAAGCTAAACCCATATAGATATGCTTTAGAATAAAATCTATTTTTAGAAAATATTCCTTACATAGAACCAAAAATATATTTATAGATATTAAGCCCAAAAATATCAATCCTAGAAATACGCTATTTATATAACGAGCCCAAACATATTGATTAAAATTCTGCAACCTTATAATCAAAGTTACTATTTTAAGCCCAAATTATTTTAGCCCAATACAAGCCCTTTAATTAAATCAAAATCGTAAATTACTCCCATGGCTTAGGCTGAAGCCCCATATGCTCGAAATATTAAGACTCTAATAATAAATAAAATATAAATATATTTTATTGGCTTTAAGCCCAACCATAAAGCCCAAATCATATATTGGCTCACCCAAACTACCCAACCCATTAATAATAATAATAATAATAATAATAATAAAAGAGATAGAAAGAGAGAGGAGAGAAGAGAATGTGTTAATAGAGGAATTGTTCTCTCCAAGGAACAAGAAAACGAGGAAGGGTGAGAGTGACACCATTCGAGGGAGAGAGAGACAAAATGAAATGAAGGAAGAGAGCGTGGGAAAAAGAGAGAGGGAGCGGAGAGTTCTCTTCTCCAGAGAACTCGAGAGGAAGGAGAAAAAGATAAAAAAAACAGAGGGAATGCACCCCGGTCGGCGGTGACTGGTGCGACCACGACGCGGGGAGCTGAGCGTTGGGCTCTGACGTGCTGGCAACGGAGATACGGGCTCGCCGGAGCGCTCTGGAGGCAGTCACTGGATGGGGATGGGCAGTCGTAGTGGTGATTCTGCAGTCAAGGGCGGTGCGGGGACAGGAAGGTCGGTAGTCAAAGACGACATTGCAAGAGGGATCTGTAGAAGCATGAAAAATCTCAGCAGAAGACATCCCTTCGCCACAGTACAGAAAATGCGAAAGACTAAGGCTCAGTGCTAAAAAGACAAAAAATAGAAGATATGGAGAGAAGTCCCTTCATTGTCATGTCTACCAAAGTCTAGTACAGACACATCAGGACCATACATAAGGGATTAATTATGTTCTTCAACAAAGGATCTAGTACAGATTCGACAAAAGCCTAGAATAATCTACAAGGGATGCAGTCTTCATCGAAGCACAACCTTCCTTCTTTTTGATACACATACTGGAGGATTGACCTCCACCGAAGCATGTTCTGATATTCTTGTAGGCGCAGCCTCTCAGAAGCATATCAATAACTCGACACTTTGAAAAAGCAGAGCCTTCAAGCCAGAGGCACAACCACCACCCTGCGCCAACCTCAGAAACAAGATGGTGGTAGGGCCCTCCTCCCATTCTTTTATTCCAGAAGCCAGTGTCTTCACTCCATAGGCACAACTATCTGCCTGCGCCAATCTCAGACGTGCAAGGGTGTCATACCCTTCACTTCACAGCCAACGCCTTCAATGTTCAGAGGCGCAGCTACTTACCCACATTTGCATGAGGCGCAGCTACTTACCTGTATCTGCATGAGGCGCATGATGGTGATATGCTCACACCATCTCCATTCCTATGGTACAATCATCTGCTTCGGATTAGAATCTAAAGTCATTTCTCTATAAGAGACTAGGGAACTCCCATCGCAACCAATGCAAGTCAACCTGTCTTTCCAAAAGCACAGTAACCTCGTCAACCTGAAGCATAATCCTACTTGTTGTCTACAGCACAGTGACTCTGTGTAACACCCACTTTTCTAAAATAAGGGTAATTTTAAACTTTTAAAAAATTAATTATTAAATAATAGGATTTAACTCATGATAATGATTTTTGGTGATTATTAATTATTTTAAAGCTATTTAAATTGATGCTTTATGATTTTGGTGTTTTGCTAGTGTAACCCCAGAATTGTTAAGCCTAGAGACTAACCATGACCATGGGGACCTAACCATATGATTAGAATGACTAATTGCAACTTTTTAGCCTAAGGGTATTTTGGTCATTTTATAACTTTTGAATTATTAGGATTTTGATTAAGTGATAATGTGCTAAGTGTTTTGTTATAGATTAACCTAGAATTATCCTAACCTAGATATTATCCATGAGCCTGGATATTAGATTAGAAGCTTCCATCATGACAAGGTTAGGAATATCTAGATATTAGTTTAAAGGTAGATATTTGTTTAAGGCTAGATATTTACTTAGCCCCTTTATTATGAAGGTTTGAATTATGTATGTAGAGGCCTCCAAACCTTATGAAACTTAACCCTAACCCTAGAATTATATCTTGGCTGCCATCAAGAGACCCCCACCCCTATAAAAACATATGTTCATATCCCCTTGCCATCAAGAGACCCCCACCCCAATTTTAGTCCCTTTCTTCAAATCAACTACAAATTTGACCACATCAATTGCAACAAACTTCCTTAATGTAGAGGAAGCCTCTAGAAGCTAGCTAGCAAGGATTGGGAGCAATTTGACCATTGGAGCTTGGTGGAGATCTAGATCTAGGCTTGTTCCTTGAGATTCCAACTCTCAATAGGTAATGGCTTCTAAACCTATTTAAATTCTATTTTCTCTCCATAGATGCATTCATTTAGAGTCCACCTATTCCTAGGCCAAGTTTGGTTAGAAATTAGAACCATTTGGTACGTATATCGGAGAACTATTCATAGTGTTCGATGAAATACCTCTTAGAACTTTTTGTTCTTGGTTTTTAAAACAAATTACATATTTGGAAAGCTTATTATGTATAGATTTCATTTCTAATTAACTAAGTTGATTTCTGTTCACTTTTTGTGTCCAAATTGGACACGCAACTCATGTACGAGACGCTGTATGAGGCTCGTGCTGTCTCCTGCTGCTTGGGTACTATAGCGGACACGATAGGACACTTCGTGACCCCAAACTTGGTGGACATGTTAGCACATGTCTGACATGAGGCTGATCAAGTTTTGTAGGATTTCATCGAGTGGATCTCGAGAAATCACTCGCGCACTGATCTTGCCTGTCACTGTGCACACTGTCAAATATCTCTCTGATACGGCTCTCGTGTGAGGACACAACATGACCCCGACTCAATACAGGTCCCTAGACATGAAGTACTAGACCTAATCTAGCTTTAGACACGACCCCAAGACCTATGGATGGACACATTGTATCCTTTCGGGCACGACACAAGTGCACGAGATAGTGCACTGTACTGTCTCCTGTGACACTTTGATACAGTATTTTGACACTGTGGACACGAAGTTTGGGACACTTGAGGACACGAATTGACCCCCATGTTGACACGTGACTTCCGCCCTTGACACGAATGTTAGTTTTGGGTTTTCAAATAATTTTTTGGTTCGATGGTATTTGTCTGATACTTATGTTTTGGTTTTTAAAAATGTTTCCAAAAGTTCTAATTCGAAACAAAGATTTTAAATAAGTTTTAATATGTTTTACCTGAGTTGATTTTGTTTCCAAATTTGATTCTCAAGATTAGTTTGGGTTTGATTTCAGTTTGGCTTCGAATTGGGTTTTCCAGGATACATGTTTCTTGGTTTCAATTTGAGTATAATTTCTGAGATTCACTAATGTTAAATTGAAGTTCTTTGGGTTTCACTTTGTAAGTTTACATACATATATATATATATATATATGGTGATCTGTATGGGTGAATATACATATATTGTAATCAGTATACATATCTATAGGTTTGTATCAATAGTATGTATGTATATATCTAGGTAAGCTGTATGTTTTTGCATATGTTAGTAGATCTGTGAGTATGTGTATAGGTGAGAGTGTGTGTCCTTCTGTTAGAGAGTGTCTAATGTAAGTGAGTGCCTTGGCTTGGCTTGAGTTGCTTGGTTGCAACATTTCAAGCAGCAATAGCAGAATGCTTTTCATGCATTGCATTGCAGCAGTAGCAGCATCATAGGCAGGGTATTGGGCATGGCCATGGCCATTTGGCCAGTGCCAAGTACTTCTATGTGGGAGTAGAGGAGAAAAGAATGCAGGAAGATTGAGGTGTTTCTCATACCAGTTAGTGAGTTAGTGTGTTTGAGAGATAGTGTATAAGTGTAGGTATATATACATATGATGTGAGAGTGAACCATGTGTCATAAAGTTAGATTAGGCTAGGGTATCACATAAGTATGAGTTAGTGTGTATGTGACTTGTGAGAGTGTGCTAGGTGAGGTTGAGTGTCCTGGAGTGAGTGTTTAGAGTTGAGGGTTAGTTAGTAGGTTGAATATGGTTGGGGATAAGTTAGGAAGGCTTACCCATTGCATGACTTGGATAGCCTATATATATCGATATATACATATTAGATGACCTTGTGTTGTATAGTATATATTATGTATATGGGTGAGTTATATATATAATATAATGATTTGATTTAGGATTAACCTAATCTAGTAGACTTGATCGTGACCAGAGTGAACCCAATAGGCCTAACATGAATTGCTGACTAGAGTTGACCAAAAGTCAACATTGAGTCAATATGTAACCAATTGACCTAACTTGACTAAAGTTTGACTTAGTTGACTAAGATTGACCTAGTTTACCAAATCTTAGTGGACTAAGATTTACTTAGTTGACCAAACCCTAAAGTTGACCAATAGTTGACCATTTACCAAATTGACCCTTGATAGCCTAAATTTGACCAGTTGACCAAGATAGCCTTGTTGTTGATCTAGTTTGACTAGATGTTGACTTGGTTTGACCTAGAGTTGACCAAGAGTTGACTTTGACCTAGATTGTGTTGGCCTATTCTATGGTCACACCCGATTTTAATAATCAACATGCACTTAAGTCAATATACAAAATATACAAACTACTGCTAACCATTTCATGGTATATGAAATCAATATCAACGAGCGTCGTACTGCATCATCAAGCATATATATCATCAATCTGAAGATTACTTTCAATGGGATTCAGTTCGAGTCATTTTACAATTTATTCTGTATTTTATTTTTATTGAGTCTAGGACTTAAATTGTAAGATCGACTAGGTAATACTGGTGTAGGTTAATCTCAGTCCAAATTTCTAAAAAGCCTACCTATTCCCATTTTATCTTTACAAAATGTTCAAAATTATTTTTGCAAACAGTTTATGACAAATATTTCAAAATTCCCCTTGATAGAACTCAAAACCGAGTTCTGTCCGAGTTCGGCCCGAACTCTGCCCGGGTTCGATCTATTTGAATTCAAATGTCAGTTGCCTCCAAATTTGCATGCAACGTATATATGTAAAATATTTGCATCAGAACTCTGCCCGAGTTCGGTCCCAGAAAACACCTATAAATAGGAGAGAGTTTTTTTTTATTTCAAATCATTCATTCATTCTTCGTCTTCTCTTCTATTCAAAAAGTGTTTTCACCTGATCAAAAGCTTTCAAATCACGCCTATACTTCTCTTAGCCAAAAGCCAATAATATATACCTCGATCTAGAGTCTTTTGTTGTTCAAGAGTTGTAAAGAGGTTATTCCAAGTACAACAACTATCTTTGTTGTGGAGCCGGTCGTGCGCTCGTCACCAAGCACGGTGTTGTGAAGTTGGTCGTGCACTTATCACCAAGCACGGTGTTGTAAGAGACTGCAAGCTCTCAATTAGCTTGTGCCTTAGTGGATTAACATCGAGCAAGATTACTCGAGACTGGATTAGTCCTCTCAGAGGGATACCAGTATACATTGCTGTGTCACTGAGTTTGATCTCTCTATCTCTTGCTACATTTATTTATTGTCTCTTATTTACTGCCATAGTTATAACTTCAAAATTTTAAATTGGTGATTATTTTTTGCTACACACACACACTTTATTCACCCCCCTCTAGAGGTGCTCAACGGTCCTATAATTGGTATCAGAGCAGGTTATATTCTAATATAACAAACCTCAGAGAGTATATATGGTAGCCGTGAAATTAATATTCAACAGTGAAGGGCAATCCACAAATAGACATCCACTATTTGATGGTACAAACTATACCTATTAGAAAATACAGATGACTTTCTTATTAAATTCTCTTGACTTTGGTCTATAGTGATTGACGGTTATAAGAAACCGGCACCTACAGTGGTTGACGGCCAGCTTGTAGACAAGCCTCATGATAAATATACTGAAGCTGAAAAAGCTAAGGCTAGTCTAGATGCTCGTGCCACAAATGCACTGTTCTGTGCAATTGACAAAACGGAGTTCAATAGAGTTTCAACCTGTAAAATGTCTCACGAAATTTGGAAACTTCTTGAGGTAACTCATAAAGGTACTTCCCAAGTTAAGAAATCCAAAATTAGTAGACTAACACAGGAATATGAATCTTTCAAGATGAAATCCGGTGAGTCAATTACACAGATGTTCACATGTTTCCTTGATATAACTAATCCTTTAAAATCTCTTGGTAAGGATTACAGCAATCATGAGAAGATCAGAAAAGTGCTGCGGGCTCTAACCAAGAACTGGAACCCGAAGGCTACAGCAATCATTGAAGGAAACGATCTCACCACTATGTCCATGGAAACACTGATGGGCAAGCTCATGACCCATGAGCTTGATTTGCAAGAATTTGAAGAAGCAACTCCAAAAGAAAAATCTATTGCCTTCAAAGCTCATGCAAGAAAATCAACATAAAATGATTCTGATGAAGAATTATCAAGTGGTGATGAACAAGCCCTACTTGTGAAGAACTTCAGGAAATTCCTAAAGTTTAAGAAATCAAACAGAAGGAAGAGAGATATCCAAGAAAGCAATAAAGATGAAACCATTTGCTTTGGATGCAAGAAGACAGGGCACATGAAGAAGGACTGTCTAACTTCAAAGAAAAGCAGTCCATATGACAGATCAAGATCAAACAGAAAAGCAACAACCAGTCGAAAGTATGCCAACACAAGTATCTGGCATGAAAGTGATGCCAGTGATACAGAGGAAGAAGGTAGACCTTGCGAAAATGTCAATGTCTGTCTTATGGCATTTGATAAGGTATCCTCAAACCCTCTATATGATGATTTTACTTTCGATGAATTAGAGAATGCCTTTAGTGAATTACTTGAAGATCACAGAACTGTGCTTGACAAATATAAACAATCTCGAAAAGAGATTAAGGCATACACAACCGAGATAGCTACAATGTCCAATCTTATTGAAGATATTAAAGAGACGTCTACTACCGGTAACACGGAAGAGAGAGCCAAAATCAAACTAGACTATCATGAGGCTATCCTTAAGATTGAAAAGAAAGAAAGAGACTATATCAAAATACAAGAGCTATATGACATAGAGAAGAAGAAGCACTTAGTCACAGAACAAAGACTCTCAGATATGACGGCTAGATATGAAGAGTCTGTTGTAATTTCTAAAAAGTTAAAAATCAAGTTAGGCAAATAGGCAATACTTGTGAGACAGCCTAAGTTTAGTCCTAATGCCAAGCATAAACCTAAGAGGACTAAATATCAGAAATCATGAAAGAAACACGAATATCATCATGCTTTCACTTATAGGTTCTCCAAGAAACCAAACAAGCATGTCAACACAGTTTTAACCACTACTGGTTCTAAACTAACTTGTACTTATTGTGGTACACATGGACACATATCATAGTACTGCTTAGCAAGAAAACTTGTTGACAATCACACTTTATTCTGGAGACCTAAAACTAATCATAATGGACCCTTCAGTAAATGGGTACCAAAGGATTCATCTACTTATTTTGTAGGTGGACCCTCAACCCTCTCATGCTAAAAGTAAATGGTTCCTCGATAGCGGATGTTCGCGGCACATGACTGGTGATGCATCTTTGTTCGCTACGCTATCGATGAAGAAAGAAGAATATGTCTCCTTCGGAAATAATTTGAGAGGTGATATTATTGGTAATGGCACTGTCGGTATTTCTCTTTATCCAGTAATAAAGGATGTTTATCTAGTAACAGAATTGAAACATAACCTACTGAGCATAAGTCATTTGGCTGATAATTGTTATGGTATTAATTTTGTGAAAGACAAATGTACCATATATGATATGTCATCTGGTGATCCCGTATATAAAGGGATTAAAGAAGACAACATTTATGTTTTTTTGGAGAGTACTAATAATGCAGGTAGATGCCTAGTTGCTAATCTCGATGAAAGCTGGCTATGGTACATGAGACTAGGACATGTAAATATGTACACTATCTCACGACTCAGTACTAAGAAGTTGGTAAAAGGACTCTCCGAGATTCTATTCAAGAGAGATATGGTATGTGCTGATTGTGAAAAGAACAAAGCACATAGGTCTACATTTAAATTCATCAACGCTGTAAGTACTTCTAGACCTATGCAGTTGATTCATATGGATTTATTTGGTCCTAGTAGAGTCGTCAGTCTTGGCGGTAAGCTCTACGCTTTTGTTATTGTCGATGATTTCTCTTGATTTACTTGGGTTTACTTTTTATCAAATAAAAGTGATGCTATTTTTGAATTTCAGATATTTTGCAAAAAGGTACAAAACGAAAAAGGCTTCATGATTACTCGTATCCGAAGTGATCATGGTGACGAATTCGTAAATTCTAATTTCAAAAAGTTTTGTGATGATAGTGGATATTACCATGAATAATTTTGTCCTAGAACTCTCCAACAGAATGGTGTTGCGGAGAGGAAGAACCGTACTCTAAGCGAAATGGCTAGAGTCATGCTGAATCAGCATAAGTATTTTTGGGCAGAAGCTGTTAGCACAGCCTGTCATATTTTGAATAGGGTATTAATTCGACCTATCTCGAAGAAAACATCATATAAACTTTGGTTTGGAAGGATTCCAAACATTTCTTATTTTAAAGTTTTTGGATGTCGCTGTTTTATCCTGAACCCCAAGGATAACTTGGGAAAATTCGACTCTAAAGCAGATGAAGGGATATTTCTCGGATATGCTGCTAAGAGTAAGGGATATAGGATTTTTAATAAAAGATCTATGATTGTTGAAGAATAAATTAAAGTTACTTTTGATGAGCTAAATAGTCACAGATTTAGCGACAGTGATGATGAAGATACACATGCAAGAACTGAGAAGAGTCCTGTGGAAGATCTGACTTAAAAGTTTGATTCATTAAAGTTTTTACCAGATCATCTAGAGACACTCATTATAGGTGATGTATCAAAAGGTGCAAGTATACGCTCATCTCTTAGGGATTCTGAAATAGCAGCAAATGTAGCTTTTATTTCTCAAATAGAACCTAAGAATATAAATGATGCATTTTTTGATGAGTTTTGGATTGATGCCATGCAAGATGAACTAAATCAATTTGAGAGAAACCAAGTTTGGGATCTTGTTCCTAAACCTATTGGTCAATCGATAATTGGTACCAAATGGGTGTTCCAAAATAAACTTAGTGAAGATGGACAAGTTCTACACAACAAAGCACGTCTAGTAACACAAGGTTATTATCAAGAAGAAGGGATTGATTATGATGAGACTTATGCTCCTGTTGCTAGACTAGAATCCATCCGTATGTTTTGTGCATTTGCATGTTTTAGTAATTTCAAACTATTTCAAATAGACGTGAAAAGTGCATTTTTGAACAGTTTTTTAAAAGAGGAAGTTTTGGTAAAACAATCCCCTGGTTTTGAAGATTTTCAAAAACCTGATCACGTCTTCAAGCTTAAGAAAGCACTCTATGGACTCAAACAAGCACCTCGTGCTTGGTATGAACGCCTAAGTGCCTTCTTACTTGATAATGGTTTTTCAAATGGAAGAGTTGATACTACTTTGTTTATCAAATCTTTAAATGATGACATTCTCCTTGTGTAAATATATGTAGATGACATTATATCGGTTCTACTAATAAAAATTTTTGTCAAAATTTTGCTAAGTGTATGCAGAGTGAATTTGAGATGAGTATGATGGGAGAGCTAAACTTCTTTCTAGGACTTCAGATCAAACAACACTCAAAAGGAACATTCATCAACCAAGCTAGGTATATGAAGGACATACTGAGAAAGTACGACTTCGAAAACATAAAGCCAATCGGGACTCCAATGGCTACATCCACAAAGCTTGATTCTGATAAAAGTGGCAAACCTGTCGACCAGCGTAAGTATCGAGGTATGATTGGTAGTTTATTATATTTAACTGCTAGTCGTCCTGATATTATGTTCAGTGTTTGCATCTGTGCACATTATCAGGCAAATCCTAAGGAATCACATCTAAGTGCCGTTAAGCGTATTTTCTGATACCTTAAAGGAACTTCTACAGTCGGCTTATGGTATCCTAAAACCAAATCCTTTGACCTGATAGGTTACTCGGATGCAGATTTTACAGGATGTAAAGTAGACCGTAAAAGTACCAACGGTACGTGTCATTTGCTAGGAAAGGCCTTAGTCTCTTGGTTTAGCAAGAAGCAAAATTCTATAGCATTGTCAACTACTGAGGCTGAGTATATTGCCGCAGGACGTTGCTGTGCTCAGATTTTGTGGATGAAGCAAACCTTAGAAGACTATAATCTGCACTACTAAGATTCCTATTTATTGTGACAACACTAGCACCATTAATCTGACTAAGAACCCTATTTGTCACTCACGCACAAAACATATTGAGATACATCATCACTTTTTTTGAGATCATCAACAACACGGGGATATCTGCTTAGAGTTTATTGACACAGATCATCAACTAGCAAACATTTTTACAAAACCATTGGCTGAAGATCGTTTTAACATAATGAGGCGAGAGCTCGGTATACTTGAATTTTCAGATTCATAGTGTAGTATGGTAATTAAATTTGATTTTATGACTTGAAACTTTGAAATTTATTTAGCAAAAATTAATTTAGGGTACAAGCCTAAAAATGGTCTGTCTGTCACTACTACGGTCGAAGCGAAGCGGTACTTAAGAGTTCCCCGGTGAACCTCCGTTAGCTGGGACAGTACTCCTACAGCTAACCCAAAAATAATACACGTTATTAAATATAAGAGTCAAAAGTCATAAAGTTAAAATTCAAATACCAAAACTGCATTTATTACCTCGGAAATGCAAGTAACCGAACTCGGTCCGAACTCTGACCGAGTTCTGGCCGAATTCGGGCCGAGTTCGGTCGGCGCTGTTTTAACTTCCAGAATCGAACAGCCGGCCCTAAACCCTATTTAAACCCCACTTCTCCTCATTATTTTTACTCAACAAATCGAGAAAAATTCTCCTTCCTCCCAAAAACTCCTTCATACTCATTCTTTGCAAGATTTTTAGGAGATCCGGTGGGCTACTCGACTTCGTTCTCTTTCTCCTATTTCAAGGTACTTTATTTCCTTTCTTTTTCATCCATGGCTCCCAAACGTCATAGGAGATCGGTTGATCCTTCACAAGCTGGATCTTCCTCATCTGACTATACTCCAGCTAGTCTTTTTAGTCCAGCCAGACTAGTAGGCTTAGATGATTTTGATTCCACTTTATTTCCTGATAAGGAATATTCTGACCTATGGTTTGATTCTTTCTCCGGTCGAAAAATTTGTTATGGAGCTGTTGTTAACTTTATAATTTTTTTTGAGTATGCTCCCACTTTTGACCATCTCGGCTACCGAGACTTTTTCGAAGTAGCTGAAAACATTTTCGACAATGCAGTCCGTATGTTTTACTACAAACTGTAGGTAAAACCAAACGACAACTACTATTCTTGCATTGCTGGACAAGAATTGGAGTTTAGTGCCACTGATATCAGCGAATACTTTCATGTTCCTGATGTTGGTGAAGCTCTTGTGGATATTCATCATATCCAATTTCCAGAGGATGTCACCCTTAACTCTTTCAAGGAATTAATTTGTCATCCAAACCCCATTCCTAGAAGAGTATTTTCAAGACATCTGAACCAAAATTTTTATGAACTCCATTGTTTCATTTTCTCTGTTCTCCTTCTAAAGACAGGATCTTCTGACGAGATTACTTTCTTAGAGCTATCTGCTATGTACCATATTCATTTTGGTCTTCCTTTCTCTATTCCAAAGACTATGATGGCCTGGATGCTGAACTGCAGAAATACAGGACGTAACCTGGTGTATCCTATGCACCTGGCCTCTATCTTTCGTAGGTTTGATATTGATATTCAAACCTGTGCCTACTCCTCTACTCCCATCGAGCTCACCAGATCTCATAGATATCCTGCTCCACCTCTGTCTCCTGGAGCTCAGCCTGCTCCAGATGTCGGTATAGAGGCTCCTCCTCCTGATGCTGCTCCAGCTCCTCCAGACCCTGCTCCGGGATTTGATTCAGGATTCTATCAGAGATTTGATGACTTTGTTACTCTATCTGTGCAACGTCATCAAAGCTATCTCGACTCGGAGTTCTGCCACATCTACCAGGCTCAGGTGTTGCGGAACAGGATTACGGATCTTCACTGGAGTCTCTCTCAGGATCCAGCGCATCCAATCACTATCCTTTCTCACCCATGCTTCACAGGTCCTAGGTTCAGAGATGAGGCATCTTTTCCTTAGTTCGATCCTACTGCAGCTTACTTTCCTCCTGATGCTCCTGGCGGTGATGACCCCACTATGTGATGCGGACTCAGCTGATGGATAGTGGATAGTATGTTAGTCGATGATCTTTTGCTGTGATGTAGTTTTTATTTTGTTATGTCTAAACTTCTTAGTTAGACATATTTAGTACTTTATGATTGTATCTTTGCACTTTTAGTGAGATATTTCAGTACTTTATTTCAGCATTTTATTTCAATACTAGTTCTCTCTTTATGCTGTGTTTATGGATCTCTTTAGCTTCACTTTGTCTGTTTTTGTTGTAAATTGTTGGCTTCACACATTACGGGGGAGCCAAAGTCATTTTTATACTGACAAAGGGGAAAAAAGAGTACCATACCAAAAATCAAAAATCAAAAGCATACAATCCAATCCAAACGAAACCAACCATCTTTTGTTCAGGTACTTTTTATTTTTGTTCTATTTTTGTAAGATATATTTTGGTATAGACTCAAGTTTATCAATTATCAAAATTGGGAAGATTGTTGGCCCATTCTATGGTCACACCCGATTTTAATAATCGACATGCACTTAAGTCAATACACAAAATATACAAATTGCTGCTAATCATTTCAGGGTATATGAAATCAATATCAACGTGCGTCGTACTACATCATCAATCATATATATCATCAATCTGAATTACTTTCAATGGGATTCAGTTCGAGTCATTTTACAATTTATTCTGTATTTTATTTTTATTGAGTCTAGAACTTAAATTGTAAGATCGACTAGGTAATACTGGCTTAGGTTAACCTCAGTCCAAATTTCTAAAAAGCCT
The DNA here is from genome assembly GCA_029216955.1 of Iris pallida. Lineage (NCBI taxonomy): Eukaryota > Viridiplantae > Streptophyta > Magnoliopsida > Asparagales > Iridaceae > Iris > Iris pallida. The sequence continues at coordinate 18,753,943 of JANAVB010025198.1, read as the reverse complement.
ACCTATTCCCATTTCATCTCTACAAAATGTTCAAAATTATTTTTGCAAACAGTTTTTGACAAATATTTCGAAATTCCCCTTGACAGAACTCAAAATCGAGTTCGGGCCGAGTTCGGTCCGAACTCTGCCCGAGTTCGGTCTGTTTGAATTCAAATGTCAGTTGCCTCCAAATCTGCATGTAACGTATATATGCAAAATATTTGCATCAGAACTCTGCCAGAGTTCGGTCCCAAAAAACACCTATAAATAGGAGAGAGTTTTTTTTTATTTCAAATCATTCATTCATTCTTCATCTTCTCTTCTATTCAAAAAGTGTTTTCACCAGATCAAAAGCTTTCAAATCACACCTATACTTCTCTTAGCCAAAAGCCAGTAATATCTACTTCAATCTAGATTCTTTTGGTGTTCAAGAGTTGTAAAGAGGTTGTTCCAAGTACAGCAACTATCTTTGTTGTGGAGCCGGTCGTGCGCTCGTCACCAAGCACGGTATTGTGAAGTTAGTCGTACACTTGTCACCAAGTACGGTGTTGTAAGAGACTGCAAGCTCTCAATTAGCTTGTGCCTTAGTGGATTAACATCGAGCAAGAGTACTCGAGACTGGATTAGTCCTCTCAGAGGGATACCAGTATACATCGCTGTGTTACTGAGTTTGATCTCTCTATCTCTTGCTACATTTATTTACTGTCTCTTATTTACTGCCATAGTTATAACTTCAAAATTTTAAATTGGTGATTATTTTCTGCTGCAGACATACACACTCTATTCACCCCCCTCTAGAGGTGTTCAACGGTCCTACAGATTGACCTAAAAATCATGTAGATTGCATTATAAACTTTATTTACCTTATTTCAAACATATTATTACATGTACTGCTCTAAATAGGATATTGTGACTCCGGTTCAGACCTCTGATATACATCAGTTATTCAGGGTATCAGGCGAGTACATTCTCTGATCGTTTCATACTTGTCAGGACTTATATTCTTGCTCTAGATCACTTTACTTGATGCTGTCATGATCGTTATCACAGATTGGTACTATATGGATCTTTTCTTGTGATGTTATCTCCCTCGGGTACATCAAATACATATTGTCATGTGCTTTTCATGAATATATTGTATTTCTTGTACACCCCTATTCATGTATACTCTTATGTAATCTTTTACTCTTATGATCGCATGAACCCATGGATAAACTATTATATAGGTAACGTAACTTGATTGGATCCTTGTGTATTGATTGGGAAGGGTGAGTAGAAAATGGTTATGCGATCAAATCCCTATTGTATAAAATATTGTATATGTCTATTGTGCCCTCACGTATAATGGAGTCCCATTTTATTGTATAACCTAACCTGTTTACATAACCATATTGTGCTCTAAATTACTAGTCACTTACAGTTCTTACTTATCATGCATATATTTCTATTTTATAAATATCTTTCATTTTTATGTACATCTTTTTACAGTTCATGTATCTTACTCTTTTGCATGCTTTATATTTTCTGAAATGATATGAACTGCGTGAGATGTATTGTGCTCGCTCCTGTCCTGACTGGACCTGTTGAAAATATTATAGATGATACTGATGACTTCTGTCCAACCTATTATGGAGCCCATCTAGATGACACCTGTGAGTTGGACCTACAAGAGGATCCAGCTCTAGCTGAGGACGTCATCCCTACTGCTTAGACTAGATTAGCTAGGCTTTATCTTTTTTTTTATTATGTTATTTGTATTGACTTTAGAGTTGTATTATTTCTGGATGTTTGTGATGTTGTGTCGTTTAGACACTTAGACTTTCTTTCTATTTGTATGTTCTCTTTTGAGATTTTATATCTATTATATCGTACTATTTCCATCTCTAGATTTATGATTGAGTTGTACCTTATATGGTTTGTCCTCCGTTCGGAGAGTATATCATATTGTATTTAGTTTATGATAGTGACCTAGAACAGTGTTCTACTACCGACACTGTAGCGTAGGCTGGGCGTACCCACTTCTCGTGCCCCTACATGAGGTGTGGGTCGTGACACATTTTAGTGGTGGCCCATGCAGGTCGAGATTCGCATTTGTACGAAGTCGTGGTAGTTCGACGATTAGTTGTACTGCTGCGCACTTGCAATAGAATATAGGAAGTAAGGTATTAGAACGAGAGGATACTCAATCACAGTTAGAATTCCTTGAGAGGTTCCTGGGATGACCCTTAAGAATCTTATTTTGAACGTCAAATTTGAAATCCTTTTCTCTTGTTTTGATTCACCCTTACTCCTTGTTATTTGAACTTGATTTTGATGAATCGTTGTTGATTTTGATTTTTCTTATCGAGATAAATTTTATGACTTGAGTTACGGTATTTTCTGATAACATATGTTGACGGGAATAACAAGGATGGTAAAACATCTACTTGGTTATGGAGCCTAGAGTTTATCGCAGCTATATTAGCCGGCGTGGCAAGAACGTAGGGACCTGACTTCGGATGTATATATCTTGACCAAGAGATTTAGAATTTCTTGCAGCTATACTAGATGGCATAGCGAGGATTCCAGACGACATGATCATAGAGATGCATACCCTAGTTATGGACTCTACCGTTCATCGTAGCCTTGCTTACTAGCGTGGCAAGGATTCTGAGTATCATGATTTTGGACAGATGCATGTGATTATTAGATTATATCTTGAGAAGGTTCTTAAAGTATCACTTCTTCTATTTCACTTCTGTTTAAAAAAATTGTTTTCTATCATCAAATAACTTAGGAGTAGGGATAACTTTAGATTAATTAGTCTAATTCTTTGTAGAACTTCATTTAGTTATAATTCTTCTTAATGATTTGATGACTTGTATTAGGTCTTATCCTAGAATTAATAGTTTAGTTTTGATAGTAGAATATAAACCCATTGTAGTTAATTCTCTGTTGTTTATAATATTTATCAGTTATCATATAAGATGTTAGTCTGCCTTACAGCCTTTGATGATTGATTGTTTACCTTACCTTTTCCAGTATGGCACCCATGACCCGAGTCCGTCGTTTGAGAGCCGCTGCAGCTCCGGATATGACTGGGAGCATGCTCCCACCTCCTATTGCTCAGGAGGTAGTGACCCCTCAGGCTGACCCAAGGGTAGTGGTACCTTCCGCCATCGAGGAGGTGTTACCATCCTCACCAGAGAGTTTCTCTCCATCACCTATCATTCAGGAGAGAGCTGCAGTCTCATCTGAGACCGAGAGTCTTCCCCCGTCTCCTTCTCTGCCTCTAGGAGTGGTACCCAATACCATATTCCTGGGAGGTTTGTTTCTCGATGGAGCTCAGATATTCGGACTTCTCCGGGATGTGTTGGAGGCACAGAGAGTTCAGGCTGAGAACCTGAGGGAGCAGGGCCACGGGATCTAACTAATGTGTGATTTTGTACATTCAGGAGGAGAGCCTAGTTCTAAGAGGACGAGGAGCAGTGTATACCCAGAGCCCCATGAGCACCCAGACTATCAGCCTAGACCAGCCTATCCAGTCCAGACTCCTGTCCAGTAGAGGCCAGTTGAGAAAGTGCCTACCTGTATCTTCTGTAGGAAGCTTGGACATATATGGGACCACTGTAGGAAGAGAAGAGGGGTGTGCCTATTTTGTGGTTTAGCTGCATACGTGCTGCGAGACTGTCCTCCTATACTTATCTCAGCCAAGGCCCCGCCTTCGGGAGGGAGTTCCAGCCACCAAACCTAGTTGGAGGTGAGTCCTTGACCTATACCTTAGCCTATCTTTGATGATTGATGTACCCTACCATATTATTGTATGTTTTTGATACCTTACGATTGCTTTTGAGCTAGTATGACTAGAATGGCTAGATGAGACCTCAGACTGATACTACATACCCTAATCCTATATGTTATCTTTCCAATTGCATAATTTAGATAAGTTTTCTTAAGACTTTGATTGATTGGGGGTTTGACATAGAAGGAGTACGACCGACCTAAATTTCGAGGACCAAATTCTTCTAAGGAGAGTAGACTTGTAACACCCACTTTTCTAAAATGAGGGTAATTTTGAACTTTTGTAAAATTAATTATTAACTAATAGGATTTAACTCATGATAATGAGTTTTGGTGATTTTTAATTATTTTAAAACTATTTAAATTGATGCTTTGTGATTTTGGTGTTTTGCTAGTGTAATCCTAGAATTGTTAAGCTTAGAGACTAACCATGACCATGGGGACCTAACCATGTGATTAGAATGACTAATTACAACTTTTTAGCCTAAGGATATTTTGGTCATTTTGTGACTTTTGAACTATTAGGATTTTGATTAAGTAATAATGTGCTAAGTATTTTGTTAGAGATTAACTTAGAATTACCCTAACCTAGATATTATCCATGAGCCTTGATATTAGATTAGAAGCTTCCATCATGACAAGGTTAGGAATATCTAGATATTAGTTTAAAGGTAGATATTTGTTTAAGGCTAGATATTTACTTAGCCCTTTTATTAGGAAGGCTTGAATTATGTATGTAAAGGCCTCCAAACCTTATGAAACTTAACCCTAACCCTAGAACTATATCTTAGTTGCCATCAAGAGACCCCCACCCCTATATAAACACATGTTCACATCCCCTTGCCTCTTTCTTTAAACCTACAAACCCTAGTTTAGTGTTCTTCCCCAATTTTAGCCTCTTTCTTCAAATCAAGTCCAAATTGGACCAAATCAATTGCAAAACACTCTCCTAGTGTAGAGGAAGTCTCTAGAAGCTAGCTAGCAATGATTGGGAGCAATTTGACCATTGGAGCTTGGTGGAGATCTAGATCTAGGCTTGTTCATTGAGATTCCAACTCTCAATAGGTAATGGCTTCTAAACTTATTTAAATTCTGTTTTCTCTCCATAGATGCATTCATTTAGAGTCCTCCTATCCCTAGGCCAAGTTTGGTTAGAAATCAGATCCATTTGGTACGTGTATCGGAGAACTATTCATAATGTTCGATGAAATACCTCTTAGAACTTTTTGTTCTTGGTTTTCAAAACAAATTACATATTTAGAAAGCTTATTATGTACATATTTCATTTCTAATTGACTGAGTTGATTTTTGTTCACTTTTCGTGTCCAAATTGGACACGCACCTCATGCATGAGACACTGCACGAGGTTCCTGCTGTCCTCTGCTGTTCGGGTACTGTAGCGGACACGATAGTACACTTCGTGACCCCAAACTTGGTGCACATGTAGGACACATGTCTGACACGAGGTTGATCAAGTTTCATAGGATTTCATTGAGTGGATCTCGAAAAATCACTCGCGCACTGATCTTGTCTGTCACTATGCACACTGTCAAATCTCTCTCTGATACGGCTTTCGTGTGAGGACACGACACAACCCAGACTCAATACAGGCCCCTAGACACGAAGTACTAGACCTAACCTAGCTATAGACACGACCCCAAGACCTATGGGTGGACACGTTGTATCCTTTGGGACTCGACACACTTGCACGAGACAGTGCACTGCACTGTCTCCTGTGACACTGATATAGTATTTCGACACTGTGGAGACGAAGTTTGGGACACTTGAGGACACGAATTGACCCCCATCTTGACACGTGACTCCCCTCCCCGACACGAATGTTAGTTTTGGGTTTTCAAATGATTTTTGGGTTCGATGGTATTTGTCTGATACTTATGTTTTGGTTTTCGAAAATGTTTCCAAAAGTTTTAATTCGAAACAGAGATTTCAAATAAGTTTTTATATTTTTACCTGAGTTGATTTTGTTTCCAAATTTGATTCTCAAGATTATTTTGGGTTTGATTTCAGTTTGGCTTCGAATTGGGTTTTCTAGGATACATGATTCTTGGTTTCAATTTGAGTATAATTTCTGAGATTCACTAATGTTAAATTGAAGTTCTTTCGGTTTTAGTTTGTAAGTTTATATATATATATATATATATATTTTTTTTTTTTTTTTTGTAAGTTTATATATATATATATATATTTTTTTTTTTAGTTTGTAAGTTTATATATATATATATATATATATATATATATATATATATATATATATATATATATATATATATATATATATAAAAATAAAAAAAAAAAAATATATATATATATGTATATATATATATATATATGGTGATCTGTATGGGTGAATATACATATATTGTAATCAGTATATATATATCTATAAGTTTGTATCTATAGTATGTATGTATATATCTAGGTAAGCTGTATGTTTTTGCATATGCTAGTAGATCTATAAATATGTATATAGGTGAGAGTGTGTGTCCTTGTGTTAGAGAGTGTCTAGTATAAGTGAGTGTCTTGGCTTGGCTTGAGTTGCTTGGTTACAACATTGTAAGCAACAGCAGAATGCTTTTCATGCACTGCATTGCAGCAGCATAGACATGGCATTGGGCATGGCCATGGCCACTTGGCCAGTGCCAAGTACTTCTATGTGGGAGTAGAGGAGGGGAGAATGCGTGAAGGTTGAGGTGTTGCTCATACCAGTTAGTGAGTTAGAGTGTTTTTATCTTAGTGTTTGAGAGATAGTGTATAAGTGCATGTATATATACATATGATGTGAGAGTGAACCATGTGTCATAAAGTTAGATTAGGCTAGGGTATCACATAAGTATGAGTTAGTTAGTGTGTGTGACTTGTGAGAGTGTGCTAGGTGAGGTCGAGTGTCCTGGAGTGAGTGTTTAGAGTTGAGGGTTAGTTAGTAGGTTGGATATGGTTGGGGATAAGTTAGGAAGGCTTACCCCTTGCATGACTTGGATAGCCTATATATACAGGTATGTACATATCAGATGACCTTGTGTTGTATAGTATATATTATGTATATGGGTGAGTTATATATATGATATAATGATTTGATTTAGGATTAACCTAATCTAGATAGACTTGATCTTGACTAGAGTGAACCCAATAGGGCTAATATGAATTGTTGACTAGAGTTGACCAAAAGTCAATATTGAGTCAATATGTGACCAATTGACCTAGCTTGATTAGAGTTTGACTTAGTTGACTAAGATTGGCCTAGTTGACCAAATCTTAGTTGACTAAGATTTACTTAGTTGACCAAACCCTAAAGTTGACCAATAGTTGACCATTGACCAAATTGACCCTTGATAGCCTAAGTTTGACCACTTGACCAAGATAGCCTTGTTGTTGACCTACTTTGACTAGTTATTGACTTGGTTTGACCAAGAGTTGACCAAGAGTTGACTTTGACCTAGATTGACCTAGAAATCATGTAGATTGCATTGTACATTTACCTTATTTCAAACACATTATAACCTGTACTGCTCTAAATAGGACATTGTGACTTCGGTTCAGACATCTGATATACATCAGTCATTCATGATATCAGGCGAGTACATTCTCTGATCGTTTCATACTTGTCAGGACTTATATTCTTGCTCTAGATCACTTTACTTGATGCTGGCACGATTGTTATCACGGATTGGTACTATATGGATCTTTTCTTGCGATGTTATCCCCCTCGGGTACATCACATACATATTGTTATGTTCTTTTCACGAACATATTGTATTTCTTGTATACCCCTATTTATGTATACTCTTGTGCAATCTTGTACTCTCATGATCACATGAGCCCATGGATAAACTATTGTATAGGTAACGTAACTTGATTGGATCCTTGTGTATTGATTGGAGATGTTGAGTAGGAAATGGTTATGTGATCAAATCCCCCTATTGTATAAATTATTATATGTGTCCATTGTGCCCTCACGTATAATGGAGTCCCATTTTATTATATAACCTAACATGTCTACATAACCATATTGTGATCTAAATTACTAGTCACTTACAATTCTTACTTATCATGTATATATTTCCAGTTTACAAATATCTCTCGTTTTCTTGTACATCTTCTTACAGTTCATGTATCGTACTTTTTGTATGCTTTATATTTCCTTCCATGATATAAACTGCGTAAGATGTATTGTGCTCGCTCCTGTCCTGATTGGACCTGTTAAAAATATTACAGATGATACTGATGACTACTGCCCAACCTATTATGGAGCCCATCTAGACGACACCTGTGAGTTGGACCCACAGGAGGATCCAGCTCTAGCTGAGGACGTCATCTCTACCGCTTAGATTAGATTAGCTAGGCTTTATCTTAATTTTATTATGTTATTTGTATTGACTTTATAGTTGTATTATTTCTGGATGTTTGTGATGTTGTGTCGTTTAGACACTTAGACTTTCCTTCTGTTTATATGTTCTTTTTTGAGATTTTATATCTATCATATCATTCTATTTCCATCTCTAGACTTGTGATTGTCACGACCCGTACCCGCTTTTCGGACGTGAGGGCATGAGCAAGCCAGCTACGCATCAAGCAGACTCTAGTCCTACTCGAATACGTAAACGCTGTCAAGGCTATGGTATACTGCCAAATCATGGCAATGTAATCTATATCTCAAATCCACAAGTGTAATATAAGCATGAATGAACAACTATAGGTCGTGGTCTGCAGCCCACTAGCATATATGTCCGATAAGACTCCAAGGAATATAATAAGAGTCTTTAAAGTGAATCAATAAGCATGATATCTCATGATAAGGAATGTAAAGCACGAAAGGATAATAAACATATTAATGATACCTGAATCCCGTAAACATATCATCACATCCGCCATCCAAAACTACTAGCTAACTACATGCAATTACTAAACCTGAAGAGATCATCAGGTCCTCAAGGGATATAGCAAGATACATAGAAACATGCCTATCTAGCAGTTTATCATGCAATAAAGAAAATACAGAAAATAAACGAAAAAGTCCAATCAACACGAAAATCCGACTATACACGATTGGAAGAACCACTACGCATAAACGAACTACTGGAGGAGAACAAGAGAACACAATATCACAATGTCAAGGGAAAAACAATTGAAGACTCAAACCCTCGCCCCTAGTGTGGACTCGCAGGCTAGCTTCAAGAAATCACCCTCGCCCCTAGTGTGGACTCGCAGGTGCGGACAGACAACTACTAACCCTCGCCCCTAGTGTGGACTCGCAGGTTGTCACGACCCGCTCCCGAATAACCGGATACGAGTCGGACACGCCCAGCCTTTGTCATTAGAATAACAAAGTAAGTTGTACCATTCTAGGGAAACTAACAAGATAATATGAACATGAAATCACAGCATCTATATAAATGTGTCCCAACCAGAGTAAAGTACAATATCTGAATTATTACATTCACAAATGAAAGAAGTCTGCTAGTCTCAATACATGGAAAATAATAGGGAAACTAAGAGAAGCACTAGGCTTCTACAACTTCTAGGTCACAAGCAGCTCCAGCTGGCTCAGCAGGGAAAGCAATATCCTGACCATAGTAAGTGTCGCATAAGGCCTCCATCTTACTTGCAACATATCCTATTCAGGAGCGGAGCAAAGCACAATTCTAGGTAAAGAACAATAACATCATGATATGGAAAGTAATGCTGAAAGAACAAGAAAAGAACAAGGTATGTAAAGAATAGTAAGAACGAGAACTACTGCTATAAAGATACATGAAAGATCATGACTATGTAAAGATACAGGAAAGATCACGACTATAGCTAAAATCAAGATCAGGATCATAGGAAACTAATGTAAGAACAAAATCCTGAACATGTGTGTTATAAATTTGAAATACTTCTATGATATGTGACCGGCTATGGGTAAGATCATGAAAAAAAGATCCTGAAAGATCATGTAATGGTACGGCTTAGGACCCGCGTGCACTATGCGAGGCCTAAGCTAAAGATCATGAATAAGTATCCGAGTTTGGTCACATATCTAGAGTATTTCCCCACCCCAAGATACAAGTAAGATCATGAAAGAACAAGCCAAAAAAGATCATGAACGTGTCGCAGTGTGTCAGCAATAAAGAACAAGAAAATGCACTGATCAAAACCATAGAATGTACTTGCCTTGCTCCAGAAAAGTACAAGTAACCAAGAAACTGGATGTCCTCCTGTAAGTAAATGATTTACAGTTTGGTAAATCAACTTAATATAGTAATTTCTTAATCTAGGAAAATCACTTAACAACTTGGTTTAATAATTAAACTTATCTTTTAACTATATATTAATAAGGAAGTTATCTACTAGTTTAAATCAAAATACTATTTTAAGCTCTATCTTGTAAAGAAATTAATAATAGAACACTTTCTAGTAATTAATATATAACCAAACATTTACTAGCTATCAACTAGAATAATAATACAATAAAACATTTATCCTAATATAATATTCCAATTTAGTTAACTTATTTATTTAGAAAATTTTAGTAAACTATATTATCAATGATAAGAAAATAAAGCTAAATCATATGATATATTATACTAATACTAGTTAACAGGAATTTAAACAACTAATAAAATCAGCCTTATATACTCAACCCATTCTATTAGCCCAAAAACTCAGCCTGGAAACCCAGCCCATAACCTAATTTATACTCTAATAAATTAGAACTTAAATTTGTTTTAAACAAATACAGCCCAATCCTAGCCCACTGTTGTGGCCCAGGAACCCGGCCCACAGTACTTAAATATACTGTTGAATCAGATAAAACAACAGTCTATTCACTTAGCCCAAAACCCGGCCCACCTGCTTCACCAAATATCTATCCATCTGACTTTCTCTCTCTTCCCAATCCCACGAAATTTCCAGAACTAATCAGAACTCTCGAGAGAGCTCTCTCGTCTTCTCCGGCGAGAACTCGTCTCCTTCGGCGACTCCGGCAAGACCCTACTCCGTCTTTTCCCTTCCTCCGAGTAAACCCTAACCCTAACACTTCTTCTTCGTCTTCCTCAGCTCTCAAGCTTTCCAAAATCCTAACCCTAAAGCTTCTCTCCAGTCCACAGCATGGAAGAAGCCGAGCCTTTCTTCACTTCGTTTTCCTCCAGCATCCCACAAACCTAATCCGACTCGATCATGGCCGGAAGCCTAGGTCCGACTTCCCACAGCCCCAAAACTCTAGATTTAGGTCTGAACTCTAGGTCCTTCTCCTTCATCCTTCTTCTTCTGGAAAACCCTAGATTTAGGTAGTCTTCTACACTGGCCGACCACAAACCCTAAGTTAGGAAACCCTAACCCGATCTCCACCTTCACTCTCCTTTTCAGTCCTCACAAACCTTAGATCTAGACATAGCAACCATGAAGAACAAGAAGGGTTCGAGAAGATCAAAAAAGGAAGCTCACCCGCCTGAAGAGGAAGTCGATCCACAGCGCGACGGCACAAGGCGACGGAGATCCGACCACGGCGGTGGTCTCAGCGAGTCTGGTGGTGGCTCGGCTTCATGCAAGGTCGTCGAAGTCTCCTCGGCTCGGCTGGTGGCGTAGATCGGCTGGTCGGCGCTCTGCAGTCGAGGCAGCTCGCTGCTCGTGATGGTGGCACGGTCTCCGAGGAACAGGCGGTGCTGGAGTGGCGGTGGCACGAGCTACGAAGCGGCGCTGATAGCGGTACACACTGAACGAGGGGGTCAGCGCGGAGCTCAAGAACTGAGGCGGTGGCGCTGTCTCCAAGGCTCTGGCGGTGGCGGGGTCTTCGAGATGGCTTACTGCTCGAGAAGCAGCGCAGCAGTCGAGGCGACGGCGAGATGCGGTGGCGCTCCGGCTCGGCGACGGCACGACGGCGCTCCGGCCGGCCCGGCCTCCTCCAAAGAGGAGAAAGAAATTATAGAGAGAGAGAGATGAGAGAGATGAGGTGACGTGTCAGGGAGAGAGAGAGAGTACTGTGCCTGTCAGAAATGTATTGGGCTGCGTGTAATTTATAATAAAATAATATGTGTGTGTGAGTGGCACAGTAGGTAAATATGTGTAGATCTGAGGGTAATAAGTCAGTGGCAGTGCAGTAAATACAGTGTAGATCTGGGGCTAAGAAATAATCTTTGCTAACAGAATTTCAATTTCAAATTCAAATTTAACAAATTTTTAAAACAGCTTTTCAAACCAATTATTCCCTCCAATAATTTCAACATTTTCAAAAGATTTTAAATTCAATAGCCAACAGATTTCAATTTACCAATTTACCAACTATTAGAAAATAGTTACTGTTCCTCCAATAAAATCATTAATTAAATCCAAAATTATTAATAAACCATTTTTCATGATTAACAGTTAATAGTAACTTACAATTCAATCAATATTAATAATAATAACAATATTGCAATTCATCTAAAATACGTAAATTTGTATTAAAATATTTTTCAAATTGAAGAAAACCCGAAATTCATTTTAATCGAAAATAGATTTTCGTAAGAAGCAATATTTAAATTCAAGAAAAATTAGAAAAATTCTAAAATTTACCAAACATGATTTTGGGAGTTACAAATATTCCCCCCTCAGAAAAATTTCGTCCTCGAAATTCAACCATAAGGTAGGTCTCAAAATCATAACAGAATTTCAAACACAATTATTTATTGTTGTAAAAAAAAATATCAAGGTACACTCAAACAAACAAACTGGGATAATGTTCCTGCATCCCATCCTCGCGCTCCCATGTGGACTCTCCCGGAGAGTGGTGTCTCCACATGATGCGAACAAGAGAAATAGTCTGGTTCCGCAAGCGCTTCTCCCTCCGATCGAGGATCAAATAGTCACGAAGTGGAAGGAATTTCAATTACAACTTAGAGGAGCAATATCATGAAGACACAAATATTAAGTACGATCAAAATTGATAGTTTAACACAGGTGGCTAGCACAAGATAAGAAAATCATGGTCAGACAGACGTGATTTAAGATCAAAATTTAGACAAGACACAAACGAAGTATGGAATCAAAATCTGGCAATGTATAATTTGAGGAAATCAATGATCTAACGATACAATACTAGAAGGTAATTAGCAAGGGTTGATTTAAGGAACGTACAAAATACTCAGGAGATACAGTATCAAATCAGAATGAACTTGCAAGGATCTGTGGTTCTCAAAAACCAATAATCATATAAAAAAGAAGTATAGTCTCCAGAATATCCAAGAACATGTTGGTATCTGAAATCACTTTGCTTAGAATACCTACCCCGCCAGTATGTATCTGACTGCAGTGGACTTTCGGTTCCATGACTCAAATAACAATATGTCTCCAAATACTCTATCAACCTTATCTATTTTCCAACAATCGTTGACGAAACAACCCAAGAGATCAAGATATGAAGAATATGACAAGTCTCGTCAATACTCAAAAACCTATGGGTGTCTGAAATCACTTCAACTTAGAGTTCCTGCCTCGCCAGTGCGCTACTGGCTGCAGTGAACCCTCAGTCTCCATAATCCAGCTAATGGCTACAGCGCGCAACTATCATGCCATAGTAGGTCATAGAATAGCCTCTCGACTTTATTCTTAGGAATTTCAAAAGAGTTTCAAGGAGTTCAAAATGAGTTTCAATAGTCCAAGTCACGGAATGGTGAAGTTACTTGACTGTTAGAATACATGAGTTTATTAGGTACTAAAAAAATGACAAGGGATCCAATCAGTGAGTACAAAAGGGCAGCCAGGGAGATTTAAAATTTCAGACAGGACGAAGTTTCAAATTATGACGGAATATCAACTGATATCTGGAATGATAACAAGATTCCACATATGGAACGTTATCCCGAAAGGATGACAAAGTCTCGAAGGACGAACTGAGACAAGGTATCATATGGAAGACAAGTTTCAAAATAAGAAATAAAATTCTGCACTGGAAATGAGTTTCAATAAAATCTCGAATAACAATGAAATCTCAAGTAAAACTTGAATAGAAAATGAAATCTCCAATAAGGTACACAGTGGAAAATAGAAAATCAAGTATCAACAAAGTCGTAAATAAGGAACAAATTCTCGAATAGAAAATCTCAATGAGGAGACAAGATTTGGAATATGAACACGGTCTCAACGAGTTGCGAGTAGGAACTAAAATTCAAAGTCCGGTAAATCTTGGATGGGAGGCAAAATCACGAACAAAACAAAGTCTCGAAATAGGAAACAGGATCTTAAATTCTCGAATGGAATCAAGTTATGAGTAGGAAAAAGAATCAATGGGTGAGTAAAACAATATCCATGAAACAAGCGATATCTCAAATAGGGAACACGATCGAAGCAAAGTTGTGAACGGAACAATTTCCAAGTAGAAACAAGCCACGTAGGAAACGAATCTCACCTAGGGAACAGGTCGAAATCGAAGTTTTCAAACGATGTCCTGAATGGTGAATAGAAACAAGTAATAAAAATCAAATTCCAACTATCCCCAAATAGAAAACTGAACTTCGAAAAGAAAATAAAATTTACAAATTGTAACTAGTCCTGGATAGGAAACAAAATTCCTGAGTAGAATCTCGAAAAGAGCAAGGTTGCGAAGAATGGATTGGAGGAGTACCAATTAACGAATAGGAAATAATATCTCGAGTTAAGTTTCGAATACCAACCAAGATTCCAAAATAGAAAACAAGAAGTTCTAAGAAATGGTCTAGATGCTAAAAGAAATTTAAGAAAAACTAGGTTGCTAAAGAAGATACATGGTTTTCACAACCGTACAAAAATCTTCAGTCTTTAGTCTGTCTTCAGTATTCCTCCGGAATGGAAATCTCTCTAACCTTCTTCAATTGTCCTGGCGTAGGTTGATCCCTGCGGTAGTACTCCATGTGGTTGCTGAATCTAGAGAGGTTGGTCCCCTTGCTGTAGTCCTGGTGCTCTTCGTGTTCGCCCTTGGACAGTGTGATCAGTGGTCTCTGGCAATCTCTGACTGGGTGGGCAGACGATCCGTAGAACAAGCATAGACTCAATCTTTTGCGGCACTCTTCATAGTGGCATCCTGAGAGGTGACAGAAATTGTAAATGATCGTCGGCTGGATCTGAATTTGGATCTCCCGTTGGGGCTGAAGTGCAGGGCTCCGGCAGGAATATATGACTGCTGGCGTGCTGGCTGCTGAGATCTGCTCCTGATGATACGACTGGTGGTGTGACCGAAAAAACACCGACTGAGTATTACGATGCTTTACGGTCCAAGCTAGTTATTGTCTTCGTCATAAGTCTTCATGTCTCTCATGTGCTTCAGCTTTCCGTCTCATTCCATTGTTTGTGTTGTATTCTGGATCTTTTGGCTAGTGGCTTCAGTCTTCAGAGGAGTCGAATCCTTCAAAACTTGGATGATCTTCAGTTGCGACTCCAGGTTCTCGATCTGCTCCTCAATGCAAGATATGTGCTCGGTGTCGGAAAAGTCCAAAGGTCTGGATGTCTGGAAAGCATAAGTCTTTTCTGGCTCGAAAAGTGTATTCACAAGTCTGGCTTGGAAAATGACGGCTTGCTCTCTCTCGGTATCAAGGAACTCTTCAATCATCTTCGTCAACCACGTACTACCCATGGAGATAGTAGGGACGACCTGCGGGGTGGAAGCTTAGAGACCTCAAGTATAGATGGATCAACCATTCCGGTGTCGCGTGCTTTTGAACTATCTGAAAAATAGAAAACTGTTAAAATAACCTAGACCTACATACAACAAGTGTTGATATACCCTTATTTCCCGATTTTCCTATGCTGTGATCAAGTTTCCCTAGTGTAATCAAGTCCTCCAATAGTACGCTAAGTCCTAGGTACCATTAGGATAGACCTGCATGGGCCACCACTAAAAACATGTCACGACCCGCTCCCGAATAACCGGATACGAGTCGGACACGCCCAGCCTTTGTCATTAGAATAACAAAGTAAGTTGTACCATTCTAGGGAAACTAACAAGATAATATGAACATGAAATCACAGCATCTATATAAATGTGTCCCAACCAGAGTAAAGTACAATATCTAAATTATTACATTCACAAATGAAAGAAGTCTGCTAGTCTCAATACATGGAAAATAATAGGGAAACTAAGAGAAGCACTAGGCTTCTACAGCTTCTAGGTCACAAGCAGCTCCAGCTGGCTCAGCAGGGAAAGGAATATCCTGACCATAGTAAGTGTCGCACAAGGCCTCCATCTTACCTGCAACATATCCTATTCAGGAGCGGAGCAAAGCACAATTCTAGGTAAAGAACAATAACATCATGATATGAAAAGTAATGCTGAAAGAACAAAAAAAGAACAAGGTATGTAAAGAATAGTAAGAACGAGAACTACTGCTATAAAGATACATGAAAGATCATGACTATGTAAAGATACAGGAAAGATCACGACTATAGCTAAAATCAAGATCAGGATCATAGAAAACTAATGTAAGAACAAAATCCTGAACATGTGTGTTATAAATTTGAAATACTTCTATGATATGTGACCGGCTATGGGTAAGATCATGAAAGAAAGATCCTGAAAGATTTTGTAATGGTACGGCTTAGGACCCGCGTGCACTGTGCGAGGCCTAAGCTAAAGATCATGAATAATTATTCGGGTTTGGTCACATATCTAGAGTATTTTCCCACCCCAAGATACAAGTAAGATCATGAAAGAACAAGCCAGAAAAGATCATGAACGTGTCGCAGTGTGTCAGCAATAAAGAACAAGAAAATGCACTGATCAAAACCATAGAATGTACTTACCTTGCTCCAGAAAAGTACAAGTAACCAAGAAACTGGATATCCTCCTGTAAGTAAATGATTTACAGTTTGGTAAATCAACTTAATATAGTAATTTCTTAATCTAGGAAAATCACTTAACAACTTGGTTTAATAATTAAACTTATCTTTTAACTATATATTAATAAGGAAGTTATCTACTAGTTTAAATCAAAATACTATTTTAAGCTCTATCTTGTAAAGAAATTAATAATTGAACACTTTCTAGTAATTAATATATAACCAAACATTTACTAGCTATCAACTAGAATAATAATACAATAAAATATTTATACTAATATAATATTCCAATTTAGTTAACTTATTTATTTAGAAAATGTTAGTAAACTATATCATCAATGATAAGAAAATAAAGCTAAATCATATGATATATTACACTAATACTAGTTAACAGGAATTTAAACAACTAATAAAATCAACCTTATATACTCAACCCATTCTATTAGCCCAAAAACTCAGCCTGGAAACCCAGCCCATAACCTAATTTATACTCTAATAAATTAAAACTTAAATTTGTTTTAAACAAATACAGCCCAATCCTAGCCCACTGTTGTGGCCCAGGAACCCGGCCCACAGTACTTAAATATACTGTTGAATCAGATAAAACAACAGTCCATTCACTTAGCCCAAAACCCGACCCTTAAACCCGGCCCACCTGCTTCACCAAATATCTATCCATCTGACTTTCTCTCTCTTTCCAATCCCACGAAATTTCTAGAACTAATCAGAACTCTCGAGAGAGCTCTCTCGTCTTTCCCGGCGAGAACTCGTCTCCTCCGGCGACTCCGGCGAGACCCTACTCAGTCTCTTCCCTTCCTCCGAGTAAACCCTAACCCTAACACTTCATCTTCGTCTTCCTCAGCTCTCAAGCTTTCCAAAACCCTAACCCTAAAGCTTCTCTCCAGTCCACAGCGTGGAAGAAGCCGAGCCTTTCTTCACTTCGTTTTCCTCCAGCATCCCACAAACCTAATCCGACTCCATCATGGCCGGAACCCTAGGTCCGACTTCTCACAGCCCCAAAACTCTAGATTTAGGTCTGAACCCTAGGTCCTTCTCCTTCCTCCTTCTTCTTCTGGAAAACCCTAGATTTAGGTCATTTTCTACACTGGCCGACCACAAACCCTAAGTTAGGAAACCCTAACCCGATCTCCACCTTCACTCTCCTTCCCAGTCCTCACAAAACTTAGATCTAGACATAGCAACCATGAAGAACAAGAAGGGTTTGAGAAGATCAAGAAAGAAAGCTCACCCGCCTGAAGAGGAAGTCGATCCACAGTGCGACGGCACAAGGCGACGGAGATCCGACCACGGCGGTGGTCTCAGCGAGTCTGGTGGTGGCTCGGCTTCAGGCAAGGTCGTCGAAGTCTCCTCAGCTCGGCTGGTGGCGTAGATCGGCTGGTCGGCGCTCTATAGTCGAGGCGGCTCGCTGCTCGTGATGGTGGCACGGTCTTCGAAGAACAGGCGGTGCTGGAGTGGCGGTGGCATGAGCTACGAAGCGGCGCTGATGGCGGTGCACACTGAACGAAGGGGTCAGCGCGAAGCTCAAGAACTGAGGCGGTGGCGCTGTCTCCAAGGCTCTGGCGGTGGCAGGGTCTTCGAGATGGCTCACTGCTCGAGAAGCAGCGCAGCAGTCGAGGCGACGGCGAGATGCGGTGGCGCTCCGGCTCGGCGACGGCACGGCGGCGCTCCGGCGGGCCCGGCCTCCTCCAAAGAGGAGAAAAAAATTGTAGAGAGAGAGATGAGAGAGGTGAGGTGACATATCAGGGAGAGAGAGAGAGTACTGTGCCTATCAGAAATGTATTGGGCTGCGTGTAATTTATAATAAAATAATATGTGTGTGTGAGTGGCACAGTAGATAAATATGTATAGATCTGAGGGTAATAAGTCAGTGGCAGTACAGTAAATACAGTGTAGATGTGGGGCTAAGAAATAATCTTTGCTAACAGAATTTCAAATTCAAATTCAACAAATTTTCAAAACAACTTTTCAAACCAATTATTCCCTCCAATAATTTCAACATTTTCAAAAGATTTTAAATTCAATAGCCAACAGATTTCAATTTACCAATTTACCAACTATTAGAAAATAGTTACTGTTCCTCCAATAAAATCATTAATTAAATCCGAAAATATTAATAAACCATTTTTCATGATTAACAGTTAACAGTAACTTACAATTCAATCAATATTAATAATAATAACAATATTGCAATTCATCTAAAATACGTAAATTTGTATTAAAATATTTTTCAAATTGAAGAAAACCCGAAATTCATTTTAATCGAAAATAGATTTTCGTAAGAAGCAATATTTAAATTCAAGAAAAATTAGAAAAATTCTAAAATTTACCAAACATGATTTTGGGAGTTACACAGGTTAGCTTCAGGAATCAACGTACATATAACTACTAACCCTCGCCCCTAGTGTGGACTCGCAGGTTAGCTTCAAGAATTCAAGGTACAACAGTTCCGTTATAACTTATTCATCCTATGACACGATGCGACTCAGTCCAAGTACAGGTGATGACATGACACAACCCAATCATGATACACGAGAGAACCAATCTAATATGAACTACAAAATTAACTATGAACAAGAACTATATATACATATATCCAATATGAACTACAAAGCTAACTATAAACAAGGACTATATACATTTTAGCATGCACAATATACAAATCATATGTCAATAATCAACTAGTAAAACCATATAATAATAGAAATATGCATGTAAATAAACTATAGAGGGAGACAAGGTATACTTGCCTGGAGGTTGCACGCAGATCCAACAAAATATAGTCAACTACTAAGCCATAAAGTCCAAATCATCACAACTGTCTCCGAAAGCTGAAATAAACATTACCAACATTTTCAGAATAGTCAAATTATCTAGGATTGCCTGTCCTCAAGTCCAATTCTGGATACAGGGGCAAAATGGTAATTTTGAGCAAAAATGATGTCCGTCGTTTGACCCGATTTGCACCTAAAGCGTGCCAGGGTCAATGGTCTCTAAAGTCGTCAAATTAAATTTTTATGGATTTCTTTTGATGATATGAACCCAATGGTATGTCTAGTTTTGGATTCCGGTGGTCCGTGCACAAAATCATCCCTTGAATCGGATCGTAGGGCCCACGAAACGACGATCCGATCAACTATCTCAGAATTGGACCAAAATTGGTATACTGGACCAGAAAAATGATACGGTCCTGGTGGCGCAAGCTTTGTCTCGATCTGACGAACGTGCATAAGGTAATTGGAAAATTTGCACAGAGGTCGATACGGTAAATTTTGACGGATACGCATCAAATTTGTCGCGCACACGCGACCAATTTGAATTCCGTCAAAGCCCACACGTCCACGAAGCCGTTACGCACCTTTCGATGCTTTCGGTTCGTGACTACGTTGCCCGAATTGGCAGAACGTACGTCATATCGATGGGCTTTTTAATATTTCTATTGTTTTGAAAACGAAGTTTTTACTAAACTTCAGAATCCGATTTCTCGGCACGTAATCGATGAAATCAGATTCTGTAAATTGGGTTGTGAAGCCTATAGGTTGTCTAGGTCTGTATTTAGTTTGTTTTTGAAAATGCCTACTGGTTGGTCCAACAACAGCCTTCTAAGTTGGATTCCAAAAACAGTTCTAATACTCTATTTTTGATGGTTTTTCCTGAAGTTTCAGGAATTTCTAAAATTTATTTAAGGCAAACCCAATAATTCCTGTTGAAGGAAAGGATACGGGGTTATGTGGTGCATCCATACAAAAAATCGGTTCATGAAACAAATCAATGAGGACGGAGAAATCAAACCTGGAACATGGGTGTCGGCACGCGACTGCTGCTACTGTTGGCTCTGCCTCAGTGTGCGCGCAACGGCTCTGTCGTCGGCCGACAGCCGCCCGTGGTGATGCTGGAGCGCGTGTGGGGCAGGGGCGCCTGTGTGGTCGCCATGATAGGGGAGGTTCGGCTAGGGTTTTTACGTTTCCTCTCTATTGCTTCTCTCGATCTCCTCCCGACCTATTCATATATAATGATATATATACACACACCTATGCTCTCGGACTGGGCTTCTCCTCTGTTGCTGGGCTGGGCTTCCCCAATGTTGGTCTGGGCTGGGCTTCTCCACTGTTGGGCTGGGCTGGGATTACTTATTGTTTTGTTTCCTTTTTCTTTTCTTTTTCTTTTATTATATATATATATATATATATATATATATATATATATATATAAATATATACACACACATATATATACTAATATATTTACTTATATAATAAATCTCCAAAAATCTAAATAAATATTTTTAATAGAAATACAAATCTCAATATTATCATTTCTTAGGGTATGGCCCATTCCTAGGAGTATGTATGCGTGTGTGTGTGTATATATAAAAATATATATATATTTTTAGATCATACAAAATTTTGTAAAATATTATTTAATAATAATAATACCTTTAATGTACATATAACAAATATTTAGAAAATAATTGCCAATTTCCTAAATATATATACAAAGATATTTGTATTTACCAAACATGTCTACAAGGCCGTATTTGGTCCCACTACATGCCTACATGAGCTTGGGTTAGACTTGGGCTCAATCTGGACAGGTTCGGTACAACCGGGTTCCCTAAAACTCAATAATATAATTAAATAATAAATAAAATCTTTGGTAAGGGTTAAGTCGTAACTTGGCCTGGTTTTTCTAGTTAGGACGTCACTATGGCTCGGCCTTCCCTAACAGGGCTAATATACTAGTCAAAGCACGCCATTGCACTATCCGTGCCATGATTCCTAGTCGTTTGGTAATTCAAAACTCAACCATGGCTAAAGTCATCTACCGTATTAATTAACTAAATAATTATTTATAAAAATCTAAAAATTACCATTCAAATCAAATAAATAATAAAAAATATTTCAAAAACTTTCGGGAAGAAGAGTTACAGTGATTGAGTTGTACCTTATGTGATTTATCCTCCGTTTGGAGAGTATATCATATTGTATTTAGTTTGTGATAGTGACCTAGAATAGCGTTCTACTGTCTGTTTCACTTAACAAAATGCCTAAAATTGGCCTTTGAAAATAAAACGAGAAGAAGTACAAAAAGTACAAATTGTTCTGGGAAGTATTGTTATGGAAGTCTGATCTGAAGGCGATCACTTTGTTCCTTGGACCATACGATGATGATGAAGAGTACTGCTAGAAGATGAACAGCCGGAAGAACTAAGTCACCAAAAAGGTATCGACGCACTTGGGCACTGATGGCGAGGTCGAATGCTTTCCTGCTTTGCTTCACTCTGTTCTGGAAAAAAAGTTGAAAAAGAATGCCTTTGAAAATCAAAGTCTCTGGGCTCTGATCTCTGTATTCTCTCATGTCTCTCTGATCTCCTCTTGATGCCCTTGATGTGGAAAATTAGTCTATTTATAGACTTGACCCATTGTGCGTAAAAAGCAACAAAATTGGGTTTTTACGCTGGTAACTGTCACCCACGATGGAAGTCACCATCTACGTATGTTGATACGTGTCCTATTATTTCAACAAAAATAGGGAGCACGTACACACGTTCCTCAATAAATGTAGCATGAAAGCCACGTGGATAAACCACGTTCCAAAGTAGTCAGGAAGGATCGGGCGTAAAAATGACCCAAAATATGCCCTGAGCGTAAAGTGGTAAGTTGGCGTAAAAACAACTCAAATAAAACTTCCCAGCGTAAAGTGGCTAAAATAGCCTTGAGCGTAAAACTTAGCCCAAATAGACTTTACACTCACAATAGCCTTGAACGTAAAAAGCTCACATAACTAACGTACGTAAAAAGAACTAATTTTATTGAGCGTAAAATAGCCTTCTCTGCACACCATACGACAAGTATCGAGTTTGGTGAAAATCCGATCTTCTCAAATTCTGTGTTGCATGCTGTCAGCATAATCATTCTGTCAAAACAAATCTACTGTATTAAATGCGGCCTGACAATCTATTCCTGGCGTAAAACTCAATAAACTGTCTTGGCGTAAAGTAGCTCGCGTAAAATCCAGTACAAATGGCCTTGGCAGAAAATAGCTAGCATAAAATTCCTAACCTCTTTGACTCAGTCCATAAAGCACTTTTTACGCTCCTACAAGGCCCCCTTCAAAGTTTTCCGAATTTGAAAGGACTTTAAAATTTTCGAAATACTTTGAATATGAAAAGTCAAGAAAAGTAATCGGTTATACTCAACCGTCATAATAAATTTTCTCTCGAAACATTCAAACTCCTCTTCGTCTCCCCGAGTTGCATTGATAATGTTCAGTTTCCCATAGGGAATATGAAGGGTTGATTAATTGTATATATAAAGAAAAGTTTTCATTCTCTTTTCTCACCCTCATATTGTTATGGCACCGAAGAAAGAGATAGAGGCCGACAAGGAAAAGGTTCAAGGCTTGACATAGAGACGGAGGCCGATCAATCGCTGCGAGCACGCAACTTCATAGAGTGCTTTGGACTGACTCTAGCGATCTTCGATCGTATAAATGGTGGTCCTTTAACTGCCTACGAAGGACCCGGTGATGCAGAAGCATTCCTCGATCTGATGAGTCGTTCAGGGATCCACAATGTGCGCGAGTTAGGTGCCTCCCTTCGTCAGCCCAATGAAGGAGAGAAGAAGAAATAATATTTTGTGTAGGGGTGTCATCTATGTATTGTGACACTCAACTTATCTGTAGGGGCCTACTCTCTTTTTATGAAATAAAATCTTGGTGTTGTTTTCACCTTTATTCATGTGGTGCATTGATATAGGATCATTCTACACCTCTTTTGACTGTTTCCATGTTTGCTCATTCCTAAGAGAAACAAAACAACACGTGGCAGCTATTCTGTGGTTATGAGCGCCTCTTATTAGGATCTTTCCCAAAATAGACTCACGCCATCTGCTTCTTTGAACCTTTATAAATAGCTGAGTTAAAGAATGCATTCTCATTCCTTTATTCTTCATCTTCTCCGAAGATGACTTTTTGCAAGACTCCATCGTCCGACAAAGGATTGATGATGGCGACGCTTTCCGATGTCATTCCCCTACACACCGTGTCATCAGTCATTGATTCAACAACTCTTAGGGCCGAACCATCTGATCTCGATGGTAAGCCCAACATGAAACAATAGCTTTTCTGTGTATAATCATCATTTATCCATTGTTATGCGCGTCACCTTTCACCGAAATAGGTGTTTGATTTACATAAAAGAGGTAGAGTGCGCTTTTCTTTGATTAAATACGGTACGCAATCGGCTGCCTTTGAGCTTTTGTTGAAAGCAAGCACCTATCTTTGATAGATAAGGCGCGCCTGCTGAAAATGAGTGCAAATCCTTGATAGATAAGGTGCGCCTGAAAAAACGAGCGCAAAGCCTTGATAGATAAGGTGCGCCTGTTGAAGACAAGTATTTGTCTTTAACTGAACAAGGTGCGTGAGCATCTACCTTTGACTGAACAGAGTATGCCCGTCTTTGATGGGCCAGTTTGTGCCTGATGATGATGACACTTTTATTGATTAGTTTCTTTTTCTGTGCTGTTTTATGCAGAAGCTTGGTTAAAGAACTTTTCCAGAACTGGCATTGACAATATGGATGCTGTAGGGAGCATTCTTCTGACACACACATCAGGGAGCTCATGCACTTTTGATGCGCAAATCAGACAACTCAGAACTCTTCGTGAGATAGAAGGGTCTTCCTCAGATGGTAGGAAGAGCCTTTATATACGGAAAGTTGGATGGTGGAGTCAACGCTAACCCGAGAAGTTGGGTAGTGGAGTTCCTTTCACGGTAGAACTAGGAATCGTATCCCAATGCTGGATACATTCTTATCTTTTCTGAAGGGCCGTCATTTCTCTACCAGTTGTATTAGCAGCAACACGTCTTCAGGCTGCCATACTATGGGATTCTCCTCTCGTCTGAGAGAGAAGACCAGAGTTATTTCCTACTGCTCTTGTTGCCATTGAAGCTCAGACAGTAAGGAATTGCCACCAACAACGAATTCGATGAAGAAGATCCAAAGAAGTAATAGATCTCCATTAGGTCATCGTTGTTGTATAGAATGAAAATCCAAGATGCAATAGATTTCCATTATGATTTGTAAGAAAGTCTAAGAAATGTAATAGACTTTTATGATGATAAAGTGAGAATGGATATGAACGTGACAAGTCTTCTACACTCAATAACTTGTATCTATCCAGAGGTAATATGGACATGATAGATAATGAAATCTTGTTTTCTGTTTTAGAGTATACAATACTATCATAGGTAATATGGACGTGATAGATTGTAACGAGTCAAAGGAAAATAGATTAATATCTATTTAGAGGTCAAATGGACATGATAGATAGGCAAAATAAGCAGACTTAATATTTATGCAGAGGTCGAATGGACATGATAGATAATAAATCCAACTTTTTATACCAACTGGTAAGATAAAAGATTAATATTTCTCTCCGAGGAGACAAGTAATCAGCTTAACCAAACATTGGTAGCTGGGGAAATAAGAAGACAAACGTCATTGAGGATGTATGCCAATAATTATGAAAGAATGAATGAACCAATATTTCTTTTGAGAAAAGAAAGATCATTTTAGTTCCACAATTAAATGGATGAATCTGATGTAATGAATGGATAGTTCTTTTCGGGAATGAAAAGTTGTTTCAATTTTCAAGACCGGTTCATTAATAGCTCTCTCCTATAAATAGATGAGAACTCTTTGTAACATTTCATCCTTGTTTCCATTCCACTATTGGAAATGTCTTCCAAGGACGTGCTGCGAAAGACTGAAATCACCACGAAGGTTGAGGACGTCATCGAGACATGCCCCGTTGAGCCAATTGTGTCAGGCCCAACCGGAATAGGCGAAGGCTCTTCTACGCCCAAGCCATCCCAAGACATCTTCGCTTTCTTAGTAGATCCAAGAAAAACTCCTGAAGAAGAGGCATTTAGGATGGCTGCCTGCAAGTTTTTTGTGAACTCAGACAATGATGTCTTCGATGCATTGGCTGACTATGTATTCAATAAGGAAGGCAGTGGTCCACGTCCTTAATCCTTTGTTCTAAACAAAAATAAAAAAGATATTTTCATTCTATTTTTTTTATACATAGTACTTCTTAAGAAATTTGCCATTGATAAGCATCATGATTAAATCTCCATTGGACTTAGATAACCGATAGGCACCGTTGGAAAAAACTGTCTCAATAACATAAGGGCCTTCCCATTTTGCTTAAAATTTCCCTTTGCTCTTATGAGTCATCACCATAGGTCTTCGAACAGCTAATACTAGTTCACCGACTTTAAATACCCTCTCTTTAACTTTACGATTTAAAGTTCGAGATATACGGGCTTGATATAGTTCAATATGCTGTTGAGCTTGAAGATGCTTCTCATCCAATCCTTCAAGTTCTTGGAGTCGTAAGCAATCATTGTTCTCTGTAGTTAGCTCATTACAAATGGCTATCCGAAGAGATGGAATCTGAATTTCCAATAGAAGGACAGCCTTACATCCATAAACCAGTAAAAATGGTATAAAACCAGTAGGAGTTTGGACTGTTGTTCGATAAGCCCATAAACATTCTCCAAGTTTTTCATTTCAATCACGTTTATTAGAAGAGACGAACTTTTTAAGAAGTTTGATGATCGTCTTGTTGAAAGCTTTGGCTAAACCATTAGCAGCTGGATTATTAGCCGTAGACGCCAGGTTTTAAATTCGATTCTTATCACAAAACTGATAAAATGTCTGACTGGCAAATTGTGGTCCATTGTCATGAATTATCCATCGAGGAATCCCGAAGCGATAAATAAACATGATGTTTGATGAAGCTAATCACATTAGATGTTTTCACTTCAGCAAGGGGAACTGCTTCTGCCCACTTAGAAAAGTAATTGGTTATAGCCAATATAAACCGATGTCCCTTGACAGAAGGAGGATTAATCAGACCAATAATGTCCATGTCCCAAGCTTCGAAGGGCCAAGAAGCTGCTGTAGGATGCAAGAATTCAAACGGTTGATGAATAAAATCAGTATGAATCTGGCATGCTTTATACCGTCTGGCATAATCCACAGCATCTGCTATCATGGATGGCCAATAATATCCCATTCTTCGAATGCGGTCTTGTAATTTCGGACCTGGTTGATGAGCACCACAAACACCATCATGAGCTTCACGAAGTGTTTGTTTAGCTTTACTTTCTGAGAGACAACGCAACAAAAGTCCATCATATGAACGACGGTATAGCATATGTAAAGACGAATCATAATAAAATCGAAATAATCCGTCTCTTAATTGATGCAGCTTCTTTTGGATCTTCAGATAAAATCCCATGAACCGCATAATCAATGAATGGACTTCTCCAATCCCTCTGCTGGGAACTTGACTCTATAGTATAACTCTGTTCAATATACAGATTATTCTTGACACAGAATAAGTCTCGGTCCAACAAAGTAATTGTGTTTTGTCTTCGAATTGGAACAACTAAATCTGCAGCTAGGCTAGCAAGAGCATCAGCTTCCAAATTCTGAGAACGTGGTTCGAATTCGATGAAGAATCCTTTGAATGAAAGGACCAACTCGATTACCACTTGATGATAAGGGATGAGATCAGGATTTCTGACTTCATAAGTCCCTCTAACATGATTAACAATTAGTTGAGAATCTCCATAAACTTCTAGGAACTCGATGTCCAACTATTTTGCTACTTGGAGACCAATTAACAGAGCATTATACTCTGCCACATTGTTGGAGCATGGCTTATTGAGAGAATAAGCATGATATATGACCATTTTGTCAAGAGAAACCAAAACGATTCCTACCCCAGAGACAATATTGCCTTTAGGTCCAACTCGTGACGCTCCATCAAAATATAATTGCCAAATGTCATTTTTTTAAAGTCATGTTGCAATCCACAACTTCATCTGGAATATCCTCATATAGCTTCGATGTTTCAGGTATAGGGTGAGCTGCTAAGAAATCAGCTAATGCTTGACCCTTCACTGATTTTTGAGGTATATAGACCATGTCATAAGGAGTGAGCAACATCGTCCAGGTAGCTAACCTGGAGTTAAGAATGCTTGGTTTTCTCATCAGTACCCGAATAGGATTTATTCTGGAAATGACATGAATAGTCTGTCCTGTTACATAATGACGTGTCTTTTGAACAGCAAAAACTAAAGCCACACATTCTTTTTCTACCGGAGTATATCTGTGTTCAGCTCCAACCATCATTCGGCTAATATAATAAATCGCTTGTTCACGATCCATATCACTTTTCTGTGTAAAAAGAGCACCAAGTGAATGATCTAAGGCTCGAACATATAGCAAAAATGGTCTCTCCACTACTGGTGGTACTAGAACAGGTAGATTTGTAAGGTATTGTTTGATGTCATTGAAAGATTTCTGACATGCTTCATCCTAAACAAATGATACACCTTTCTTTAATAGACAGGAGAAAGGTTGACATCTTCAAGAGAGATTGGATATAAATCTCCTGATATAAGCAATGCGACCTTGAAAGCCTCGGAGTTCCTTTAGATTGTGTGGAGGACGCATTTCAAGAATTGCTTTGATTTTATCAGGATCAACATGAATACCCTGAGAAGTGATGACAAATCCCAAAAACTTGCCACTGGAAACTCCTAAGAAAGACTTGGTAGGGTTTATTTTCAATTGATGCTGACGCATCAATTCAAATATTGTCTTTAAGTCTTGAATGTGATCATCTTCTGATCGACTTTTGACAGCAATGTCATCTACGTAACATTCAACTGTCTTCCGTAGATGTCCTTGAAAGATATTGCTCATAGCCCTTTGATACATGGCACCGACATTTTTAAGACCAAACGGCATAACCGTATAACAGTATACTCCAAAGGGTGTACGAAAAGCAGTATGCTTCTCATCTCCTGGATGCATCTTGATCTGATTGTATCCTGAGAATCCGTCCATGAAAGACATGCGTTCAAAATCGCATGTATTGTCTATCATGACATCAGTTATTGGAAGTGGAAATTCGTCCTTTGGACAAGCTGCATTAAGATCTCAAAAATCTATGTAAACTTGGATTTTTTCCGTTCTTCTTTATAACAGGAACAATATTGGCAACCCAGTCTAGGTGTTGTTCTTCACGAACAAAGCCACATGTAATCAACTTTTTGACTTCTGCTTCAATTGCATCCATCATGTCTGGTCGAAAATGTCGTTGCTGTTGTTTCACAGGCTTGGCATTAGGAAGAATATTGAGTTTATGAGTAGAAAGTTTAGGATCCAAACCCGGCATATCCTCATAACTCCATGCAAAGATATCAATATATTCTTTAATCAATTTTATTAACTCTTCCTTTTCATCTTCGGAAAGGTTCTTACTGATGAATATTGGCTTGGACGTAGTTCCGTCTCCAATATCAATCTGGAGAATTTCATCCTCCGTAGGTGGTTGTCTTTGTTCAAAATGAAGTTTCCATTGGGTATCCATCTGTTGAGCCCAAGGGTCATTTTCAAATGATTTAGATTCTTTTTCAGTTTGAACCATGTTGACTGAGAATACACATTCAGATTCATCATAATAGTCTTCTCCTGTATATGAGGAGTGGGATGTATCGGATTCAATGAAATGGATTTCTTCCGAATCTGAGGATTGTGAAGAACTAGAAGAGAATTCTTCTTGTATATCGTCATTAAATATGTGAGACGGATCATATCCCAACCCATGATGAGTTTTCTGGTAAAATGGATCACCACCTAATGGTAATCGTCTACCCTTGCCTTGACTGAGACCTTGCATAGTCTTCAAATCATATCCCATATTCTGGATAATGTTGAGAGATTGTTGACTATATTTGTCAATTCGGATTTTTCCTTTATCTTTATCTCTAAGATCATCTGTCTGAACAACAGGGATGTTTCTAGCCAGGCCAAACACAATTTGGCGCTTGTTTTTCTTATCAGACGAAATCACGAAATAAGATTCTTCGTGACGTCTATAAGTTATACAAGCTTGCAATGAAACGGCTACAGGAAGAAGATAGGGAGAAGATGTTAAGAACCTTTGAGCATAAGGTCCAACATCGACATGAGAAGAAAAAGAATTTTCCTTATGGTCAATGTATAAAGTTTCCTCTGTATCTATGTCATCTTTATATTGATGACTTTGATCATCAGGAGATAAAGTCATTCTTTCAACAAATTTGACAGCCATATACTGAAAACGAAAATCTTTATTTATATCAAAAAGTACAGAATGATCAATATTTACATCATTTATAATTTAACTACTATGCTTCGGATTGATCATTAACGGACCATCATCCGTCTTCTGCGTAGATTTGTCAAGGTTGATGACCAATGGTGGTTCTGGATCATTCGTACGAGAAGTACGTCCCTTGACTTTGATCATAAGAGGTTGAACTTGGCTTTTGACAGGAATACTTATTGATTCCTCAGATGAAGCTAGAGTTTTTCCTTTCACCTTGATCATCAGAGGTTGATTACTGACAGGTTGGGGTTGGATTCGACCTTTGACCTTGATCTTCAAAGATTGGTCTTCTGGAAGATCTTCATTGACATACTGATCTTCAACAGGTGATTGATCTTCAGCTATATCTGATATCTCTTTCACATGCTCTTGTTTGTAGAGTATTGAGTCAGAAAAATAAGCTTCAACACCCTTGAAAGGATTGATATCAGCAAATTCAGTTTTCACAACCCCTTGGAAATCCATGTACTTGAAGCATTGGTGGAGAGTTGAAGGCACAATGTTATGCTCATGTATCCACGATCGCCCGAGAAGGATGTTGTAGGATATGTCAGAGTTGATAACATAGAAAGTAGCTATGGTTCGAAGATCACCAATCTGAATCTTTAGACGAATCTTCCCCAGTGGTTTACTTTTGCCAGAGTTGAAACCAACTATTGTGGTACTAGTGTAAGTCAAATCACTTGTAGGAATCCTCAAAGGTCTTAGCATACTCTGAAGAATTATGCTAATAGAAGACCCATGATCAATGTAAATCCTGTCAATTTCAGTGGATCCGATATACCCAGCATAGCACAGAGGCCTGTCGTGCTTGTTATGCTTCAACACATGTCTTCTTGTGTGAAGGTAATATTAGGAATTGCCTCCATCACACTATGACATTGTGGACACGATACTGGTGTATTATCAGGACTCTTGAGTTGAGCCAAGCATGAATCTGCTTGAAGCAAAGCTTCACTCAAAGTCTCTCTGCTTTCTTTAGAAAGACGAAGCAGCTCAAATATAGATAGTCTAGCCGGAGTATTGGCTAACTGAGCTAGAATATCAAATTTATAGGGCTTCATCATCACCCCTTGACTGGAAGCAGACTTCAACGGGACGTCAAAGCGTACTGCTTTCTGTTTCCCCTTTTCAACCACAGATGGTTTAGCAGGAACATGAGAAGGTTGAGCTGGTAGTGTTTCCACTATGTCTTTTGCTTCTTTGGAAGATCCCTCATAATCCTTGTGGTACTCTTTTCCAGATCTCGTACCAGCAAAGCTTTCTTCCTTAGACTCAGGAGAAGAAAGTACCATATTGCAGGATTTAGTCTTCTTTCTTGTAGCCTTCTTCTTTCGAGGAAGCTCAGAATCCAATCCAATAGTGGATTTTTGACTTTAAACTTGTAAAGGAAGTCGCATTCCTTTATCATAGTTCAAACCTTCTGCCTTCTGAAAGTCATAGCCCATCTTTTTCATGAGATGGACTGATTGTTGACTATACAAGTGAATGGGCAACGGACTTTTAATAGGTAGTTCAACAGAAGAAGAAGCAAAAACCTCTGTAACTACAGATAAAGGAGTATTCGAGACACGAGGAAAAATTCCTGTGGGAGCTTTTTCATAAGCAGTAAAAACTTGTTGTGCCCTGTATAAGGGGACACTATTCATAGCTAACCACTGCTGATGAGTAAGCTTGAGCTTGATAGGAGTGGACAAACTTGGAGGACATATGTTTAAACCTTTCAGCCTATCCTCCAAAGGAACGTCATCCCAAAGATGATCCGAATCATCAGGATCTGGAATAACATGAGAAATCATGTTGCAGGTTTTGACTTTCTTACCCTTCTTGGATTTTGAAGTTTTTCCTTCATCTTCCATTTCAGGAACTAGGTCAGGATGTACCCACATGATTTCACCATTTTTTAATGTGAGAGGCAAAAATCCCTCATTTTTCTCTCTGGCAGGCGGAATATTCACAATCTTCATCGTTGCCTTCGGAATTGGGACAATCCCATCTGGGACTTGTTGAGGAGGAAAACCTCCGAATTGAAGAGAAACCATATTGGTTGTGACCGTATGCTCATCGTTAGTTAAAGCAATAGCATTGGCATTGATCAGTTCTTGAATTTTCTTCTTTAAAATATAACAAGCCCTGGTGGGATGATTTATGTATCTGTGATAGATACAATATTTGGGATTGTCAGTCAGATTCACCTCATTAGGCCTTTTAGGCTCCGGAATCTGAAGTTTGCCGCTCTTTACCAGACATTGAAATATCTCTGGAATATCGCTCTCGTCAAAAGAGTATCTTCTTTTGGCTTAGTAGACTCTTGATTATTCAGCGTCGTTTTATTCTTGGAAAGATTAACCATGGGGGTAACCTTTCCCTTTCCATTACGATTGCCGGAATTATTACCAGAGGAGCCTTTCTTTCCTTTATCCTCTGAAGCAAAAATCATGCCATGTTCATGAGCAAACCTACCATTGGTCTCGGCAGAAACTGCTGCTATAATAAACGAGGCCCAATCTGTGAATTGAGAACCCGTGAAGACAACAATGGATGGCTGTAGATTTATCTTGCATATATCAATCAACGCTGAATCTGGCATGCCAGGAGACATTTTTATAGTTGCCTGTCGAAAACGTTCGATGAACGTCCGAGTATCTTCCTTCTCCTTTTGTTTGATTTCTATTAAGGAGGACATGTTCATGTCCATACCTCCTTCATAGAAGCGGGATAGAAACATTGCTTTAAATTCGTCAAAAGACGAAATGTAATTATCGGGTAAACTACGATACCAGTCGTAAGCTGAACCCGTCAAGCACTCGATGAACACTCGAGTGAGAAGAGTATCATTTTTCTGCAGATGCACAGTCATAATATCAAAGTAATTGATATACTGACTAGGAGAAGCCTTTCCATCAAACCATACCATTGATTGTGGCTTGAATTTCGGTAGAAAAGGTATATCATTCCAATGAGGAGGATAAGGTTGCTTAATCCCTAACTTCTGGAGCTGATCCTTGTGCTTCAAAACTTCAAACTGCACTTTTAATTCACGCACTGCTTGAATGGCTTCACTGGTTTGAGGAAGCACACTTGATTGAATAGTGGTTAGATGTACCGTAACCCCCACTGGAAGTGGTACATCTTCTGGAATGATGGGATCTGAAGATGCAGAATTTTGGTTAACAGCAGGCTCTTGAATATTCAAAGGTATATCAACCCCTTGACTATCCTGAGTTTGTGCTGCTACTTGCACCGGTGTTGCTACTGTCGGCTGAGCAGTTTACTAAGTCATTATTATCTGGTGCATGCTTTGCATCATAGTAGGCATGTCCTTTAATGATTGCTCAACGATAGTGAGACGTTGTTCTGTATTAGCAGATGATGTCTCCGGTTCATCTCCAATAGCGTAGGATTCAACCTCTCTTGAAGATACAGAAGGATTGGTATAGAGGTATAAATCGACACTATCCATTTCGGACTCAAGAGATTGAGTACCGCTAGCTTCTGAATCAGAAGTCTGCAATTGGCTTTGCCTTCTTGATCGAGTATTCTGATATACTCCTTCAAAGGAATCAAGAAGTCTGTTGAATTGTTGTTGACCTGGAGTTTGTGACGTATTGCGTCTTGGACGTCATCCTCTATTAGTATGAGATACCATGTTGACTGACGCATATGACAACTCATGTTCTTGGTCATCAACTTGCTGTTGAGGCGCATTGAAGCTTAACCGGTCAAAACTGACCGTTTAGAATCCGAACAACAATATTTGATTAAAATCTGGTGACACTCGCAATGATGTTTCTCTTGAGGGAGTGTCACAGGAGATTGTCTATTCTTACGCTTTTGCATTAGCAACTCGCGTAAATCAGAAGGAGTAGAGAGAGTAGATGGAGTAGATGGAGTAGTCTTCTTTATTACGTTTGGGGTAGAGAAGCGCTTAGTCCCTTGTGTATAAAGAAGATTACTGGCTGCATTCGTAGAACCAAACTGTACATCTTTATGCGCTAGGAGTTGCGTTCGTAAATCCAGAGATTTTTGAGCACAAAGGACTCCATCAGCATTGCGCGTAATTTGAAGGTTTGGCACCTTACGTACAGCAGTATAAGAAGGTTGTTGGTTGAAAACAGAAGTTTTACCAACTATGTTTTTATGCTGGTTGCGTGCAGGTAAATTCACTTTAGATACAGAAGCATCATTATGAATTTTATCTACACTGTCACAGACAGGAGATTTATCTTTACGCATAGAGCGCAAAACATGAGTATCTGCCGCGTCATAGATGGGAGATTTTCCTTTACGTGTGGAGCACAAATTTTGTGTGTCTACCGCGTCACAGACGGGAGACTTATTTTTACGCTCAGAACGTAAAGTATTGGGGTCTACCACATCACAGACGGAAGACCTGCTCTTACGCGGGGCGTAAAACTTGAATCTTACGCCCAGAGCGTAAAACCTGAGGGTCTGCCATGTTACAAACGGGAGACTAATTTTTACGCTTATGACGTATCACCAAAGTAGAGACTGCTTCATCACA
Source organism: Iris pallida (assembly GCA_029216955.1). Classification (NCBI taxonomy): domain Eukaryota; kingdom Viridiplantae; phylum Streptophyta; class Magnoliopsida; order Asparagales; family Iridaceae; genus Iris; species Iris pallida. Next base: position 18,719,623 of record JANAVB010025198.1, on the reverse strand, counting down.
TATGAGAGCCTCTACAACAGGAGTAGGAAGGATTCCTTTGCCTTCAGAGACAGCAGGGAGATCCGAGGATGCCTTGGATTTGGGAATCCAAACTTTTCGTGCCTTCTTCGATTTCTGAACATTGGAGCAGTGAGTACCACCCCCAGTTCGGAGCATTTCTTCGTAAGCAGTCTGGTCGAAGTGCACGACCGGAGTCTTCTTTGTTGATCCGATCGACACATCATCGTATTGAGCAATTGCCTCCTCATCAGATGAGAAGGTCATCCCCAACAGAGTCGCCATTTTCTTTTACTTAAGAAAATGCCTAAAATTGGCCTTTAAAAATAAAACAAGAAGAAGTACAAAAAGTACAAATTATTCTGGGAAGTATTGTTATGGAAGTCTGATCTGAAGACGATCACTTTGTTCCTTGGACCATACGATGATGATGAAGAGTACTGCTAGAAGATGAACAGCCGGAAGAACTAAGTCACCAGAAAGGTATCGACGCACTTGGGCACTGATGGCGAGGTCGAATGCTTTCCTGCTTTACTTCACTCTGTTCTGGAAGAAAAGTTGAAGAAGAATGCTTTCGAAAATCAAAGTCTCTGGGCTCTGATCTCTGTATTCTCTCCTGTCTCTCTGATCTCCTCTTGATGCCCTTAATATGGAAAATAAGTCTATTTATAGACTTGACCCATTGTACGTAAAAAGCAACAAAATTGGGTTTTTACGCTGGTAACTGTCACCCACGATGGAAGTCACCCTCTATGTATGTTGACACGTATCCCATTATTTCAACAAAAATAGGGAGCACGTACACACGTTCCTCAATAAATGTAGCATGAAAGCCACGTGGATAAACCACGTTCCAAAGTAGTCAGGAAGGATCGGGCGTAAAAATGACCCAAAATATGCCCTGAGCGTAAAGTGGTAAGTTGGCGTAAAAACAACTCAAATAAAACTTACCAGCGTAAAGTGGCTAAAATAGCCTTGAGCATAAAACTTAGCCCAAATAGACTTTACACTCACAATAGCCTTGAGCGTAAAAAGCTCACATAACTATCGTGCGTAAAAAGAAGTAATTTTATTGAGAGTAAAATAGCCTTCTCTGCACACCATACGACAAGTATCGAGTTTGGTGAAAATCTGATCTTCTCGACTTCTGTGTTGCATGCTGTCAGCATAATCATTATGTCAAAACAATTCTTCTGCATTAAATGCGGCCTGACAATCTGTCCCTGGCGTAAAACTCAATAAACTGTCTTGGCGTAAAGTAGCTCGCGTAAAATCCAGTGCAAATGGCCTTGGCGTAAAATAGATAGCGTAAAATCCCCAACCACTTTGACTCAGTCCATAAAGCACTTTTTACGCTCCTACACTGTCGACACTACGGCGTAGGCTGGACGTACCCACTTCTTGTGTCCCTACACATGGTGTGGGTTGTGACACTCTGGTAGCCCAAAACACAGCTTCATAAGTTGCTCTATATGCACAGAAGTCTCGTCGTCATTTGAAGCCAAGTCCACTCGTCGCCTGAACGCGCATAGGTTCAGTCGTCTCCAGAAGCACGGTCTACTCGTCGCCCCAGAAGCACAACAGCACTTAGTCCTCACCAAAGGCGCAGAAAGCATGGGTCCACCCCAATTGGTTTGTTTAAACCACCTCTTGCAGAGAAGATTAGGATTAAATCATGATTAATATTATATCAGATTGATTGAAATCTTAGATGAGTATCAATTAGACTCCAAACCTAGGATAAAATCCCAAGATTTACTTGACTGTATCTGAACAAGAAAATCGGCATGCACCACGTGTCACCTCCTTCGGTTGTGTTTATAACCACCAGCGATCTCGTTTGAGGGGAATCTCGATGTCCGCCATGTGTCGGCGTCGTAGAAGCCTATACCGTACAATGACAGCAAATTCTTTTATATCTCGGGAACACTAATGCACATCGCATATGTGCTATGTTTTCCATAAATAGAAGGAGTTCTTCTTCCATAAAAAAGAAGAGAAAAAGAAAGGGGGAACATTGACAATCGACAATCTTCAAAGGAGCAACGATCTCCATCCATGAAGGGTCGATCTTCCTCATCCACCTATCAACTAAAGAACCAACCAACCAACCATCTTCAAAGGATCTTCTCATCCAGACAGTCTCTTGATCGGTGACCCCCGAGTCCCATCAAAGGCGCCATAGAGCCATAGTAAGGCTGATTCGTCGTTAGATCGTCAACGGAGTAAAGGAGTCATTACAGTGCTCGATCTCCATCGTCACAGTTTTCCAGAAACCTTTTCTTCTTGCACTTAGAATATCCTGTTTAGGACTTCCTTCTTTGTACACAGATATCTTATACGTTCAATAAAGCAAAAAGATCGTTCAACCTTTTATTACGTCGAACAAAGTGGCGACTGCTGGGGACTACCTTCTCCTCCAACATGAAGGCGATGATGCAATCTGATGACAACTTGCTAGAAGCTTCTCAAGACATTCTGGTCGTACGCTTCGACTAGCAGGCTTTTGATGATCTCCTCTCTGATGAAAAGTCGAAGACTTCAAAGCGGTTTGTACAACCGAAGAAGACTCGACGTGTCTGGAGGCCTAAGGCGGCTGCAGCCAGCAGCACGATGGCGGGAACTGCGTCTCAGGACCCCCTCAACGTCAAGGCCACAGAGAAGATCCCAGCTGCTATAGCCTTATCCCCTCGCCCGATTTCTGTTTCGGGAAAGCATGGCGAAGAAGATGGTGGTTCCATGGTTGATCTGACGAAGGAACGATACCAAAGGATGTGCATATCGGTCTAACCCTTCACGACGGGAGTATTGCCGGCAAGGAGATCTGTCTTCGACAGAATCGCTTTCCCTTCAGATAAACCTTCGATGGACTCTGAATACTACTCACCCGCTGGGGGTAGTAGGAAGAGATCACAGGTGGCTCGCACTTTGTACAACAAGCGCACGACACCAGCGGCAGACCAGAGGCCCGTGTTGAAAGTAACACGCACAGCTGACGAAAAGCTATGCAAGACTGGATCTCACGCTTCGATGCCTCAACCAGTCGAATCTTCCTTCCACTGGGGTACCCCTGCACGTAAGCCAAGCCAAGGGGTACGTCTCATGGAGAGGGAGCCACACAAGCAGCGTTCCCGCAGAAGCGACATAAGGCTTCCTCGCCAGACCTGCTCTGACCGTGCTTACATGCAGCTTCCCTGTATGTACAATAGGAGTGCTACGACAGAAGATCCAACCCTCTCCTAAGTGGAAGAAGAATCTGTGGCATAAGACGTGCCTAAATTAAGGCACTCTTGTACCCAGATTGCCATCAACTACCGTTGTCAGCAGATGGCTGTGCCATCTCCGATCAGGCGCTCCGTCTTCCATAGACTCTACTGCATGTCGACTCCATGCTAGAGGCCTAACAGGGGTCGGTGAGCCATAGAGAAGATGAGCCCCGTATCTCCATATGCTACGCGGCACAAGGTTCTAGAGCTTTTAAGAAGCTCTCCCAGAATCCTACCATATCGGTTGCTAAACCGAAGAGGAGGTCAGAGAACAGTAAAGCTAAGGTACCCGATGCAGGTGTGTTCCAAGGCACCCGTTCCAAATCTACATTGGGTGCCTTGTCAAAAACTGGGCGTAGCCAGCCTCATACTATGCACGACAACCCTGTGTACCAATCAAACGAGGCACAATACGATACAGATGTCTCCATTGGTACAGCCGGTCACCAGACCGAGGGTAGCAACCATACCGAGTCCGAAGAAGATCATAATCTTACGGTATATCCTCAGGACAGCGAGACTCAGGCGTCTAAGCCAGAAAGTGAAGGATCCACGGCTCCCTCGAGTCACCCTCACACTCGGTCTGTCTTTATGGCCAACGACAATGAGGATGACAACAATGAAGCTCTCAGACGTATCGAAGTCCTCGAGACAAAGATGGATACACTGACGGACACCATGAAGACCCTGTCTTCGGTCATAATCGACCTCAAGAGTAGCATGGCCCCCGCTGCCTCTACACCTACGCGTGATCCGCCAACCAATGATGAATCCAGCAGGTTTTCTACTACCAATCAGACAGGACCATCCTCATCTACTCCATCTGCTACAGGCTCCGTAATGCCGACCGAGATACAGCAGGCCATCAAGGAGCTGTATGCTCGTCATGATGCCAAGGAGAAGTAAGCAACGCTCAGGAAGATGGGGATCCGACAGCCAAACCCTGCCGAGTGGGACAATGTCTACTATCCTCCCAAATATAATCCGTAAACGCTTACACCTTATGAAGGAAGGGGTCTCCCTGATAATACTTGAGGTACTTTGCCTCAGTAACAGGGTACCTGCCAAAGGATGACGCCCTCTTATCCAACATATTCATAGGAGCCTTGCAGGAGGTAGCCTATGAGTGGTTTTCGCAGTCTTTCGGACGACTGTATCTCGTCATTTGAAGACCTAAAGACTCGTTTCGTGGACCGATTCTATGAAGGAGGCATGGATATGACCATGTCGACCCTCATGGAAATTGTTCAGAGGGAGAAAGAGCCTGTCCACACATACATCGAGCGCTTCCGCCAGGCAGCCCTTATTTTACCACCCGGCATGCCCGAGCCCATGCTTATGGACTCCTATCGCAAGAATATGCTGCCTGCTATAAAATTGTGGCACAGTGCTCCCTAAACAGAATGGACGTCCTTTATTACAGAGGCGGATGCCGCACAAAGGAAAGCCCAGGACGTGCAGCTCCTGGGGTTACACTTTCTTGTGCCTGAAGACAAGGGAAGACGTTCGTACAGCAAAAACCCTGAAGACGAAAAAGGCAAACAAGCCATGACCATCAACATCTCCAAAGGTTTAGTAGCTACGAACCCCAAGTCCGTGGAAGCACAGAGGTCGAGGGAGACTTACTCCTTCAATGACGAGGATACGCTGGAACTTTTCGAGATGCTTATGAAGAGTGGCAAACTGTCCATCCCGCCACCTATGCATCCTGATAAAGTAGGAAAGATGGACCATCCCAACTACTGCCATTATCACCAGTACGTCCATCACTCAACAAAGGACTGCTATGTGTTGAAGGGGCAGATTTAGTGCCTCATTAAGGCCAACGTCATATCGTTGGATTACGAGGAGAAGGCTGTCACAGCCAACATAATTACTCTCCAGTTCGAGAGTTTTCCAACCACAGAGGTACATGATGCATCATCCCTATTCCAAAGGTGACGATGGAAGTAGTCAACCTTCCGCCAGCATGGGATAATGTTCAAGGGCACATTCCGTTCTCCATGCCTCAAGATGGAGTCATGAGGGTCCATCTGGACCAGGCTCCCGACATGATGAACCAGTAATCATCATGAATCTCTCAGGAAATATTTTATGACCTCGCTTCTAAAATGTTATCCTAAGACGTGCCTACCATGTACTCTTTACCTCTGTGTAGTCACCTGCTCCACAATAGCTGTAAGCTGTCATAATCTTTAGAAAATATTTTACGTCCATATTACCTCGGAAGTGTTATTCTACATCGTGTCTACTATGTCCATATTACCTCTGAGTAGTCATCCCGTTATGATAACCCGAAAGTTGTCATGACACCCTAAAAAACAGTCACATCCATATTACCTCGGAATAGTTATTCTAGTAGAAAGATGCTTGCCATGTCCATATAACCTCTGAGCAACGCACCCTTTCACTAACAATTCTCCACAATTTTTATCTATAGAACCCTTCACGTCCATATTACCTCTGAGTCATTCTATACCCCAGGAGAGTCTATCCTTACCATGTCCATATTACCTCTGAGTAATGAAAGTGTCTCTACAAAAACTCTCGTATTTGCCATATCCATATTACCTCTGGATTGCTCCTCTATGCCTGAAAGACGCGACTACCATGTCCACATTACCTTTGAGTAGTCGTTCTTCTTGCATCAGTTCTATGATTATTCCGGCGGTCAGATTGCTTTTCTACGCTTGGAAGATGCGACTACCATGTCCATATTACCTCTGAGTAGTCGTTCTTTTTGCATCAGTTCTATGATTATTCCGGCGGTCTAGAAAATAGTTCACGTCCATATTACCTCTGGATTGTTGTTCAATACACCGACAAAGCTCAAGCCTACCACGTCTATATTACCTCTGGTCAGGCAAATCCATTATGAAGTTTCCTTCTTTATTCTGGAGACAAAAGCAAAGGGAACAAGAAAGCTTCTACATATAAAACATATGGCTACAAAGACCTATTACAAACTCTTCGTAGTTACATACACAGAAGCAAAAAGCTGAAATTGTGGTACAAGCTCTCAATAACGCGGGCGAGGTGGTGACAGAGCTAATCACTTCTTGGTAAAGGAAGCCACCGCCCGAAGTTGCTACTGGCCCGAGCCAGGGATGAAGACCAGCACAGGACTCCCCTATCTCCCCAGCTAGACGGAGAGAGCAACCACAACAGCAGGCCTTGCAATCCCTCGGTCAGAATGACAAGCAATCCAAACCTAGGAAGTAGAGGTCTGAGACGCCATTAATACCCACGACATCCAGGATGCGGGACGTCTCGAGATCCAATGGTAGTTCTACTACAGCTTCTTTGGATAAAAAGATTTGCCACCGACGATCGCCTCAAGCAAACTCTAGGGTCGTCAGGAGCTGAACATCGAGCAAGCAAAGCTATTATTGATGTAGCTTTCCTTCCCAGAAATTTTGAAATATTTTATTATTATTGTCACGACCCGATCCCAATTTCTTGGGTCGACTCGGATCATGCCCAGCCTGCACCGTTGTTGAGACGGCGGCAGTAAGCTGTATCCCATATGCAGGTACAATCAACAACATTTGAAACTATAATTGCCATAACATTTAATTAAACGATAATATAAACTTGTCCATTACAAAGCTTGTCCACAACTTTAACATAACATTTATTTTATTTAAAAGATAAACTAAAACTCCAACTAAGCAGAAGTGTCATCATCATCTCCATGGACCTCGTCTGGGAGCACAGCAGGGTACAGGTCTGGGTCATAGTAACTACTGATCAGTAGCTCTGAGTCATCAATAGAACCTATTGGGTGTGGAGGATCCAGTCAGGAAAGAAGCAAGTACAATTATGAAAATTAACAATTTGCATAATAAATAGAAACTTGCAATATTAAATAATTTTGAAACAATGATTTCCAACTATAAAATAATTGTGATTTGAGTAAGCAGTATCTATGACCGGTTTAGGATGATTCAATTGTATCCTATTGATACGGTCAGGCCTAACCCCGTGTGAAGAGGGGTAAGCTCGCACATTCATTAACTATTTGGCTTTGATCATAGATAACTACGCTACTCCCCATTATCCCGATGCAATGATTCAGTATATTACTCTAGGAGAGAGTACGTGTAACAGTTGTGTATTTAACATGCAAAATTTCTAATATTAATTAAACTGCAATTAACCACAACCGTACTTGCCTTGATTTAAACTGAGAGTCGATGGATGTTCCGAGTAGATGCTAGTTACGCCTTCGAAATCCTACAAATGGAGCATCTATACTTATCAATCTGTATCAAACCAACTAAGTGTGCTAGTTACAATCTCTATTTTCTTTCCTAATAAATTTTATCCTTTTTATTCTAATTAGAACACAATTATCGGATGGTTTACTATTTACAAGAAAACATCAATTTAATCCTTTCTTTTTGGAAAACTTACAATTTATCATTTAAATTGTTAAAACTTTGTATTTTATACATAAAGTTATTATTTATCTAATAAGTGAGAAAATCATGAATTTCCTAATATTTATGAGAATATATATATATAGTTATTCTAACATTTACGTTACACTACCACAACCAGAAAAGAAAATAAAATAAATCCTAATTATTACATCTTTCACAGCATGGTTAAATAAGCAATTGGGCTTATGCCCTTACAACCCGATTTACATAAATTAAAATAAGACGAAAACAATGTTAGTCTAAAAATTAAATAATAATAAAATTACAATTCCTAATTATAAAAGATTTGTGAGTCTCAGACTCTGGTCCAGTCTTCACATTCAGCTACTCTGCCTCAACGTCCGGTCGAACCGGTACGTTTGCATTTCGCTGGGGCCCAGTGACCGTTAAGGTCGTCGCCCAAAAATATTATTAGAATAATATTTATTCGAAAATCATTTTTTAAAAATCATTTCTATTATTTTGCAAAATTTTCGGCAGCATATCCTCTGTTTTTGATCAACCCAAAAACTGGGAATGTACCGTAAACCTGCAAAATAACTCCAAAAACTCCAATTCATATATATACCACAGAATAGTATTTTCCAAAGCCTAAACCAGCATTGTCATATAACCAGAAATTCCAACAAAAATCAAAGAGCCAAAACCAAAATATATGAAATAAATTTTGAACTAATTATTCCCGAAAACTTCTCGGAAAACCCGAGAATACGAAAAATTCTCACAGCACACATTTCCCACAGAACTATTCTCAACTTTTAGCCAAAGTCCCAAAAATACTAACAGAACCATCAAAAACTAACAGAACTATTAGAACCAATCCGAACCCAAACATCAGAACTAAATTAAGAGTTAAAATTTCAATTTCCAGAACACTTTCGAGAAATTATCGGAAATCCAAGAGTTTTCCTAAGCACAGAAACTCCCCCGAAAATTCTCGGAAAGTCGAGAATTTTTTTTACAGAACTTTGTTCTGTCATCCGAGAACAACGAAAACAGCAACAAAACCATATTTCCGAAGAGTTCGGAAAAGCCGAAATAGTAACGTAGTTATTACATTACCGAAAACTAAATTTTCCAGGAGAATTCAGTTGGACCAGTTCATCATAGACTAAAAGAAAATAATTGGGTCAGAAAGTACCGACAACGGAGTTCCGATTTGGATCTCGGAACGGGAACGGGTCAGAACCGAGAAACGGACGGGGCGTGCGGGCGGACGCTGGCGGATCGGACGGCCACGGAGGGCGGCGTCGGGGTGGCGTCGGGGAGGTGCGCCGGGTAGGGGCGGCCCGGGATCGGCTCGGTGAGCTCCGGTAGGGGTGCTCGGCTCTCGGGTCGGCCACGGGTTCGCCGAAAAAGTAGATCTAGGGATTTGGCTCAGAGATTTGGGGAAGAAGTGTGGGGATGGAGATGGAGAAGGAAGAGGGGGTTTATATAGGAAAATAAGGGATGGAGGTTACCCATGGGGAGGTGGACGGCCTCCTTGGCCATCAATTCCGGCCGGTGGAAGATGAACGGAGAAGTCGACCGTTGAGGGAGACGAGAGGCCAAGAGTCGGCCACGAGAGAACCGAAATTCCTTCGGTTACAACCCAAAAGAAAACAAGGAACCAACAGAACAATATTAATGAGTTCTCACTCATGATGGAGAGGTTTTAACCCATCTCTAACTTAGTATATTGGGTTGGGCTCACTTATTAAATATACTCCTTAACATACTACTGATGTCAAATGGTAATAGATACAAAACATCAATTTGGATCAATACTTAAGGTGTTGTAGTAGGAATATTTTATAAGCTATTGGCTTCTTCTAATGGGCCAAATTAGAACTAAAGTTGAATAAAAATAATATTTTGTATATTGAGAATTATAAAAATAAATACTTTGTATTTCAATTTAAATCCGGTCTGGTTGTCATGCAAAAATCCATGTTGATTATTTTTGAAAATAATTTTACACTTAAATTGATTAATTAATAACTTAATAAAAAAATAAAATAAATTTTAGTATTAAAATTTAAATACAACTTTAATTAAATTTTTTTTTTTACGGGTTTCACAACCTTCCCTCCTTTAGAAAATTTCGTCCTCGAAATTTAAAGAGTTAGGTTGAGAAAGTACCTCAGGTCTCGAACAAGTACGGGTATTTCTCCCGCATCTCATCCTCTCGCTCCCAGGTAGACTCGCCTGGGGAATCATGCCTCCACATTACTCGGACAATGGGAGTCACTGAGGTTCTGGTCTTCTTCTCGCCTCGGTCCAAGATCGCTACTGGCTTCTCCGGTATAGTGAGGCTTGGTCCGATCTCCAATTCTGAATGATCCAAGACGTGGTTCTTATCAGGTACATACTCTCTGAGCTGTGAAACATGGAAGACGTTGTGCACGCCTTCTAGATTAGCTGGTAGAGCTAACCTATACGCCACTTCTCTAATCCGGCTCAGAACATCGAACGGACCAATGTACCTGGGACTCAGCTTCCCAGCTCTGCCAAATCTGATTGTCCCTCTAGTAGGAGAAATCTTCACGAAGACCTTATCTCCTTCTTCAAACGCCAATGGTCGACGACCGCTGTCTGTCCAGTGCTTCTGTCTGTCTTGAGCAATCCTGAGCTTGTCTCTGATTATCTTCATCTTCTCTGATGCGTCAGTCACCATCTCTGGACCCAGCAGTACTCTTTCACCAACGTCGTCCCATGCCAATGGTGTACGGCAACGACGTCCATAAAGAGCTTCGAATGGGGTCATACCAATACTGGCTTGGTAGCTGTTATTGTAACAAAACTCTACCAAGTGCAGATGGTCTTCCCACGATCCTCCAAACTCCAAAACACAAGCTCTCAACATATCTTCAAGTGTCTGAATAGTCCTCTCAGATTGCCCATCAGTCTGGGGATGATAAGCTGTGCTGAACTTCAACTGGGTTTCCAAGCTGTCATATAAACTCTTCCAAAAATGTGAAGTAAAACGAGTGTCTCGGTCAGAAACAATGCTTACCGGTATGCCATGAATCCGGTAGATGTGCCGCATGTACAATGCTGCCAACTTCTCAGTGGATAAACCAACTTTGATGGGGATAAAGTGAGCTGACTTGGTTAGTCGGTCCACTATTACCCAGATGGCATCCTTTCCTCCTTGGGAACGAGGCAGTCCTGATACGAAATCCATCGTGATGTGCTCCCACTTCCACTCTGGAATGTCCAGTGGTTGTAGAAGTCCTGCAGGTCTTTGTCTACTAGCCTTCACTTGTTGACAGATCAAGCATCTAGCAACATACCTGGTGACATCTTTCTTCATTCCACTCTACCAGACAATAGTGCGCATATCCTGATACATCTTATTGGCTCCAGGATGTATGGAATATTGAGACTGATATGCTTCCTTCATCAACTCGGTCCTCAGTTTGCCAGACGGTACACAAAGCCTCGTACCATTCTTCAGAGCTCCATCACTGGCGATTGAGAAACCCTCCAGTGTTCCTGCTAACACTTGATCTCTCAGTTTGCAAAGTGCCTCGTCTTGAAACTGCGTCTTCTTGATCTTGTCCATCAAGTTCGAGCTCACTTGTAACTTCATCAACACAGAATCAGAATCCAGTGCCTTCCGTCCAGGCAGTACAATCTCCAGTTCAAGCTTCTCGATGTCCTCCAGCAGGTGCCTCTCCTTGGTTAAGAACATCGCCACTGGGTATCGACTAAGTGCATCAGCGACCACATTAGCCTTATCCGGGTGGTATTGCAAGTCGATGTCGAAGTCCTTCATTAACTCCAGCCATCGCCTTTGCCTCATGTTCAACTCCTTCTGGGTGAAGACATACTTCAGACTTTTGTGATCTGTGTATATCTCCACTCTCTCTCCATACAAATAGTGCTTCTATAGCTTCAACGCAAAGATAACTGCCGCCAGCTCCAGGTCATGTGTGGGATAATTCTTCTCATGGTTCCGTAATTGCCTAGATGCGTAAGCAATCACTTTCCCATTCTGTTGAAGAACACATCCCAGTCCTTTTCCAGAGGCATCACTGTAGATTGTGAAACCACCGGATCCTGCGGGTAGTGCAAGGATTGGTGCAGTGGTAAGCCTCTTCTTCAGCTCGTCAAATGCAGCCTGGCAATCTTCCGTCCAGATGAACTCTTCATTCTTCCGAGTCAGCTTCGTCATTGGTTCGGCAATTCTAGCAAAATCCTTCACAAACTTCCGGTAGTAGCCAGCCAAGCCCAGGAAACTTCTGATTTCAGCAACTGAGCTTGGGGTAGACCACTTCTCCACAGCAGCTATCTTCTTAGGATCCACCAAAATTCCTTCTCCAGTGACAACATGGCCAAGAAAATCTACCTTGTCTAGAAAGAATTCATATTTTGATAGCTTACCATATAACTTCTCTTTCCTCAAAGTTCCCAGAACCTTCTTGAGGTGCTCCTCATGCTCCTCTTCAGTCTTTGAATAGATCAAAATGTCATCAATGAAGACAACAACAAATTGATCTAAGTATTCATGGAAAACCTTGTTCATAAGGTTCATGAATACAGTCGGAGCATTTGTCAGTCCAAACGGCATGACCAAGAATTCAAACTGCCCATACTTGGTGTTGAACGCCGTCTTGGGAATATCTTCCTTCCTGACCTTGATCTGATGATAGCCAGATCTGAGATCAATCTTGGAAAACACCTTGGCTCCACTGAGTTGGTCAAACAGGTCATCGATCCGGGGCAAAGGATACTTGTTCTTAATTGTGATATTGTTCAGTGCCCGGTAGTCGATGCACATCTTCACAGTTCCGTCCTTCTTGGAAACAAACAAGACAGGCGCTCCCCAGGGTGAAGCTCCATCTCGAATGAATCCCAGAGCCTTCAGTTCATTTATCTGATCCTTCATCTCCTTGGCCTCCTTCGGGTTAACTCTGTAGCATCCCTTAGAAATAGGGGAAGAACCGGGGACTAGGTCAATGGTGAACTCCAAGTCTCGGTCTGGGGGTAACCCGGGAAGACTATCAGGAAAAACATCCATAAATTCCGCTATGATAGGGTGCGGAGGTCTGGACTCTTCAGTGATAGAGGTATAGGTAACACATTCCATCTCCTCCGGAGTTCGAGAGATTTCAAACTCCGGTTCTCCAGGTGGACTGAAGACTACACATCCTCGATGACAGTCTATCAGCGCATGCTGCTTACTTAACCAGTCCATCCCTAGGACTACATTATAGTTAGGTAAGGGCATGACAAGCAAAGGTGCTATAAAGTTATAGCCAGCTATAGTGATAGGGCATTCACAGATTTCAGTGATAGGTAGGGGTCCTCCTCCAGTCATAACTCTACAGATCTTCTTGGTAAAGCCAGTAACTATATGGTGTGCAGAGATAAACTTTGTTGCTATAAAACTGTGTGTTGTACCAGAGTCGAATAAAGCTAATGCAGGATGAGAATGTACATAAATATAACCTGATATGACATTCGCATTAGGTTCCTGCTCCGGCTCTGGTTCCTCTGCAGTTAGGGCAAAAGCTCGCCCCGTCTTCTGTTGATGCTGCCCAAATTGCTGCTGCTGAGTGGGCAGAGGTCCTTTCTGCTGATTTCCTCCAGCTCTGTTGGCCGCTGAGGGGCAATCCTTCACTTGGTGGGTGGTAGACCCACAGATCAGACATTGTCCAAGTCTCTTCCGACAGATGTTCACCTGATGACCTGGCCTCTTGCAATAGCTATAGACAGGGATCTGCTTCTGGGGTGCTACATCATTATTCCTTGCTTGCTGGTGATGCTGGGGCCTGTTGTTGTTGTTGTTGTTGTTGTTGTTGGGCTTCTTCTGATTACCCTGGAAGTTGCTAGTTCCAGGATAATCTCTCTTCGAGCGGGCAGGTTGGCTTTTCTCTATGTCTTGTGCTCGTTCCAGGATCTTCTCATAAGTCTTAGCACCGCCTGAGATCACATAGGTGCGGATTTCTTCTCTTAGTCCAAATCTGAACCTTTCAGTACGATCGTCAGGATCAGCCACCAGGTTCTTGGCAAATCGGCTGAGCTGGCTGAATTCAGCAGCATATTCTCCCACAGTCATGTTGCCCTGCTTCAGGTTCTGGAATTGTCGCTCCATCTTCCGCAACTCTGAAGTTGGGAAGAACTTCCTCTGGAATAACCTCTTGAAGGTGTCCCAATCAACTTGCCTATCCTGGAGTCGGGGTTCATTCCGATACCAGGTGCTTGCTACATTCTGCAGTTGGAGTCCTACTGCTTCAGCCTTGAGGTCTTCTGGAAGTCGAGCGACGCTCAGGAGACGCTCCATATTGTCGAGCCATTCGTCAGCAAAGACGATTCCCTCGGTTCCCTTGAAAGGTCGAGGGTTCTGCTTCTTAAAGCTCTCAATATCGCCCACCTTGGCAGGCCTTGGTTCCTGTTGATCTGCTTCTCCTCTTTCCAGTGCAGCCATAGCCACGCTATGAGCATTCTCCATGCCTTCTCTCATAATGGTCGTCTGCTCGCGATGAGCTTCAGCTTGAGTTCTCTGGGCTTCTAGCACTCCTCTTAGCAGACCTATGAGGTCAGTAGGGTCTACAGGCACCGGTAGGGCAGCTGGAGTGGGCGTAACCACAGGGGGTTGCATCTCCGTCTGGGAAGATGATGGATCTACCGTTGAAGCGGCAAACAACCCACGAGGTGCATTCAATGGTGTAAAACCCGGACTTAGTTGAGGCGGTGGGGTTTGATCAAGCGTTGACATCCCATCGCCAGCAGGGTTGGTATTGTCAGTGGCCATTCTCTGAAAGGTTTAGGATATAAACATAAGCAAGGTAGCCTATCTATAATCAAACAAAAATATTTAATTATAATATATTTCGGTCCTATGTTGTGGTAAATTAATGTTCTAAATGTTTCCTAGGTTTTCCTAAGTTGTTAATTGAAAAGGACCTGCATGGGCCACCACTAAAAACATGTCACGACCCGATCCCAATTTCTTGGGTCGACTCGGATCATGCCCAGCCTGCACCGTTGTTGAGACGACGGCAGTAAGCTGTATCCCATATGCAGGTACAATCAACAACATTTGAAACTATAATTGCCACAACATTTAATTAAACGATAATATAAACTTGTCCATTACAAAGCTTGTCCACAACTTTAACATAACATTTATTTTATTTAAAAGATAAACTAAAACTCCAACTAAGCAGAAGTGTCATCATTATCTCCATGGACCTCGTCTGGGAGCACAGCAGGGTACAGCTCTGGGTCATAGTAACTACTGATCAGTAGCTCTGAGTCATCAATAGAACCTATTGGGTGTGGGGGATCCAGTCAGGAAAGGAGCAAGTACAATTATAAAAATTAACAATTTGCATAATGAATAGAAACTTGCAATATTAAATAATTTTGAAACAATGATTTCCAACTATAAAACAATTGTGATTTGAGTAAGCAGTATCTATGACCGGTTTAGGATGATTCAATTGTATCCTATTGATATGGTCCGGCCTAACCCCGTGTGAAGAGGGGTAAGCTCGCACATTCATTAACTATTTGGCTTTGATCATAGATAACTACGCTACTCCCCATTATCCCGATGCATTGATTCAGTATATTACTCTAGGAGAGAGTACGTGTAACAGTTGTGTATTTAACATGCAAAATTTCTAATATTAATTAAACTGCAATTAACCACAACCGTACTTGCCTTGATTTAAACTGAGAGTCGATGGATGTTCCGAGTAGATGCTAGTTACGCCTTCGAAATCCTACAAATGGAGCATCTATACTTATCAATCTGTATCAAACCAACTAAGTGTGCTAGTTACAATCTCTATTTTCTTTCCTAATAAATTTTATCCTTTTTATTCTAATTAGAACACAATTATCGGATGGTTTACTATTTACAAGAAAACATCAATTTAATCCTTTCTTTTTGGAAAACTTACAATTTATCATTTAAATTGTTAAAACTTTGTATTTTATACATAAAGTTATTATTTATCTAATAAGTGAGAAAATCATGAATTTCCTAATATTTATGAGAATATATATATATAGTTATTCTAACATTTACGTTACACTACCACAACCAGAAAAGAAAATAAAATAAATCCTAATTATTACATCTTTCACAACATGGTTAAATAAGCAATTGGGCTTATGCCCTTACAACCCGATTTACATAAATTAAAATAAGACGAAAACAATGTTAGTCTCAAAATTAAATAATAATAAAATTATAATTCCTAATTATAAAAGATTTGTGAGTCTCAGACTCTGGTCCAGTCTTCACATTCAGCTACTCTGCCTCAACGTCCGGTCGAACCGGTGCGTTTGCATTTCGCTGGGGCCTAGTGACCGTTAAGGTCGTCGCCCAAAAATATTATTAGAATAATATTTATTCAAAAATCATTTTTTAAAAATCATTTCTATTATTTTGCAAAATTTTCGGCAGCATATCCTCTGTTTTTGATCAACCCAAAAACTGGGAATGTACCGTAAACCTGCAAAATAACTCCAAAAACTCCAATTCATATATATACCACAGAATAGTATTTTCCAAAGCCTAAACCAGCATTGTCATATAACCAGAAATTCCAACAAAAATCAAAGAGCCAAAACCAAAATATATGAAATAAATTTTGAACTAATTATTCCCGAAAACTTCTCGGAAAACCCGAGAATACGAAAAATTCTCACAGCACACATTTCCCACAGAACTATTCTCAACTTTTAGCCAAAGTCCCAAAAATACTAACAGAACCATCAAAAACTAACAGAACTATTAGAACCAATCCGAACCCAAACATCAGAACCAAATTAAGAGTTAAAATTTCAATTTCCAGAACACTTCCGAGAAATTATCGGAAATTCGAGAGTTTTCCTAAGCACAGAAACTCCCCCGGAAATTCTCGGAAAGTCGAGAATTTTTTTTACAGAACTTTGTTCTGTCATCCGAGAACAACGAAAACAGCAACAAAACCATATTTCCGAAGAGTTCGGAAAAGCCGAAATAGTAACGTAGTTATTACATTACCGAAAACTAAATTTCTTAGGAGAATTCAGTTGGACCAGTTCATCATAGACTAAAAGAAAATAATTGGGTCAGAAAGTACCGACAACGGAGTTCCGATTTGGATCTCGGAACGGGAACGGGTCAGAACCGAGAAACGGACGGGGCGTGCGGGCGGACGCCAGCGGATCGGACGGCCACAGAGGGCGGCGCCGGGGTGACGTCGGGGAGGTGCGCCGGGTAGGGGCGGCCCGGGATCGGCTCGGTGAGCTCCGGTAGGGGTGCTCGGCTCTCGGGTAGGCCACGGGTTCGCCGGAAAAGTAGATCTAGGGATTTGGCTCAGAGATTTGGAGAAGAAGTGTGGGGATGGAGATGGAGAAGGAAGAGGGGGTTTATATAGGAAAATAAGGGATGGGGGTTACCCATGGGGAGGTGGACGGCCTCCTTGGCCATCAATTTCGACCGGTGGAAGTTGAACGGAGAAGTCGACCGTTGAGGGAGACGAGAGGCCAAGAGTCGGCCACGAGAGAACCGAAATTCCTTCGGTTACAACCCAAAAGAAAACAAGGAACCAACAGAACAATATTAATGAGTTCTCACTCATGATGGAGAGGTTTTAACCCATCTCTAACTTAGTATATTGGGTTGGGCTCACTTATTAAATATACTCCTTAACATACTACTGATGTCAAATGGTAATAGATACAAAACATCAATTTGGATCAATACTTAAAGTGTTGTAGCAGGAATATTTTATAAGCTATTGGCTTCTTCTAATGGGCCAAATTAGAACTAAAGTTGAATAAAAATAATATTTTGTATGTTGAGAATTATAAAAATAAATACTTTGTATTTCAATTTAAATCCGGTCTGGTTGTCATGCAAAAATCCATGTTGATTATTTTTGAAAATAATTTTACACTTAAATTGATTAATTAATAACTTAATAAAAAAAAATTTAGTATTAAAATTTAAATACAACTTTAATTAAATTTTTTTTTTTTTTACGGGTTTCACAATTATTCATTTTATTTGAATGGAGATTTTAGATTTTGATAAATAATTATTTAGTTTATTATTACGGTAGATGATTTTAGCCATGGTTAGGAACTAGAGTACAAGGTAACTAGAAATCGTGGCACGGATAGTGCAGTGGCATGCTTTGACTAGTGTATTAGCCCTGGTAGGGAAGACCGAGCCATATTGATGTCATAACTAAAAAAACCAGGATAAGTTGTGACATGACCATTATAAATAGTTTAATTATGCATTATTAATATTATTTGACGTTTAGGAGACCTGGTTGTACCAAACCAGCCCGGACTGGACCCGTACCAAGCCAAGCCAATGTAGTGATGCAGTATGATAAAAGACGTTCGTGTGGATATATTTTAAGGGGTATTTGTTTTAGTTACATAGTAGCAATTTTATAAAAGTTGGTTATACATATATTATATATATATCCTTAATATTTTAAATAATATTTGATTTTGAAGTATGTCAAATGATTTCCTTAAAAATATCTTAGTCGACTTTTGGGGATATTTGGGCTATATATATTTGAGTGTAAATATATTCGTAATGGACAGACACAGTATTTTGTGTGTACACCCAGAGTTTGTTATTTACAAATTTTAGTATTTAGTATTTAATAAAAAATATTAGTTAATCATTGTTTATATTATTTTTTTTGTGTAAGAATATATAAATAAATATTAAATATGTTTATGTGCATGAATATATAAATATATATTAAATATATGTGTATGTTTATGTAAATATAAATATACATATATAAGTGGGTATATATAATATATATGTATAAGTGTGTGTATATATATGTATAAATGTACATATATTTTTTTTACATATATATATAATATATATGTATAAGTGTGTGTATATATACGTATAAATGTATAATATATATGTATAAATGTACATATTATATATATATATATATATATATATATATATATATATATATATATATATGAAATAGAATAAGAAATAGAAAAATAAAAAGAAAAAGAAAAAAAGAAATAAAATAAGAAGCAGTAGCATCCCGGCCCAGCCCGTCTAATCCCCCACAGCAGCTACAAATCACCCGACCCTTGAAACCAAAATAGAACTGCATGTGTTACTCAAAAACTCAAACCATAAAACCCTAGCTCTACCCACGCCCCAGGATCGCCCCGACCCTGCGTGCCACCATGCCGCCGTCGTGGCACGGCCGACCACCACCGCACGGCCGTGGCCGCACGGATGCAACAATACGTGGACAAAAGAACGGCAGTGGCGACCTCAACTTCATGGTCGAAACTCATCCTCGTTGCTCGATCATTTTTTGAGATATTTCTTCAGGTAAGATCCCGATATATACGCCTTCGATCCCCATCAATTAGTTTGATTTTAGGTAAACTATATCGTCCAGAAAATCGAACCAAAGTTCGATAAAAATCTGTCCCGAAACATGACCAATAACAGTCCAATCATCTACGTTTGAAGATCGATTCTGATCGATCTAGTACCAGAGTAAAAATTCTACTTGAACACAGTTATAGACAACATATAGGGCTCCACAACCATCTCGCAGAAGTCGATTTCATCGACTACGTGCCGAGAAATCGGATCCCAAAGATTATGAAAAACCTGTTTTAAAAACAATAAAATTCTTCGATACGACGTGCGTCCCGCCAATCCGGGCGATATGGTCGTGAACCGAAAGCATCGAAAGGTGCGTATCGGCTTCGTGGACGTGTGGGCTTTGACAGAATTCAAATTGGTCGCGTGTGTCACGCCCCGATTCATAGAGTCATTTATTCACATATTTTATCTCTTAGAATCGATCGTCCTCGCCTGGGCGTGATGCCGTACAAGTCTGGTATTGCACTTGTACAAGACAAAGATGGTACGTAATCGGTATTCTTCAAATAGGAATACATCGCAGCGGCAGAAGCAGACAAATTGAAGTTAATGAGGACAATCTTTCTTATTGAATAGAAGTACATCACTTCTTTATAGCAGCGGAGACAAAAAGGACAACTTGAATTCACACAGAGACATATAGAACTTTATCTCTTTATTAATAATCGAAGAAAAGTACAAGACTTGTATTGAAGTACAATGCTTACAACACATCTCACTTTACATTGGAAGGCAACTGAACAATGCTATACAGCTTGCATTTGATACTTGGATACATTGGATTACAACTGGATACACCAACTTGGCTTACAACTCACTGGTACACTGATTACAATGTTTCATACATTATGTCCTTTATAAACAGAAGACATCATCTTGTACAAGGAGAGCTTCTGTATGCCCAACAAATCTTCGATGTCGCGGAACCAAATCAAGCCAGATCTTCGTGTGTAGAATATCCCAAGTACGAGCACCTGTCCACAAAACGTGGGTCAGCACATTATCTATGCACTGGCGAGCAGAATCCAACCCACTCGCATAAACCAACATTTTAAGTGATCATTTAAGCAAGCATTTATTAGAATGATCTTTCTACTAGGGGCCTAGCATCAGTTTACAGTTTATGGGCAATAATCAGAGTGAAGCATGTAAACATATTCTTAGTAGCGTTCATGTGGGCATATCATTTAGCATTCTTGGTGTTATCATGCAAAGACATCATTGAGGCATACTAGGTGTTATCATAAAAAGGCATCATTGAGGCATCGTTAATATTAACATCTTTAAACATGCTATGACAGTTCTTACATCAAGCATCACTTAGCATGTATGTTATGGTTGAGCAATATTTCATAGCAAGGCATCTTTCTTAGCATACTGAACTTAACATGTTAAGCAGGATCTCATGTTAAAAGGCTATAACACAGCAACATTTATTTGGCACATTAAGCACGCAAGTTAAACCAACACATATATTGAGTATATCACATTTAAGTAATTTCTTACTGATAGCCGACTCCCTCGTACCTGTATCAAATACAGATTAGCAGATATACTTACTCTGCCTGCACGAAATATTCATTAGCATACATCCTGACTACATGGTCACTGGTGTTTAACCATACGGACGTTGCCATATAGGTCTTCGTCGGTAATGCGATGACTCCAGAGAAGGTAGCTAGTCCCAAAGGATGCCTCGCAGAACTCGTGCCCCTACTGGCACGCCAATGTTTCCTCCTAGGCCGGATCGGTCGTCCTAACGTCCCGGGGTACCGTCCGAGAAAACATATCCCCATCACTTATGCATAAGTTGTCCTATGACCATACGAATGCGTGTCCGACTCAATCGTGAACATAAAATGCATGGTGAAATATTGAAGTAAAGACAACAGTGCATCATCATTCATCTCATTCAAGTCATGTTTAATGACTTATTTATTCCCAACATTACCATCATTTCACTTGGTGATCTCAATGATCCCAAGCCTCATCAATTCTCATTGCATCAATCATTGCAACATTTCTCATATCATTCCTTTCTAATATGAACAAATAATATTTCATTCACCTCGATAGGACCTGCAATATTTTATTCATTTCATAGGGACAGTATTCTTTCTTTCGTTGCATGAAACAGGCAACATCAACAGTTATGCATAATATACATGATTGAGGTGTTTCATTCAATTCTTTGTGTTACTAGCATAGCCAGTTTATTACTCATGTATCATTCATGCAACATCTCATCAATCAAGTGATTCATTCATTTCATCAAGATTAAGCATAAGGAACATTATCGATTCATTCTCAGGCATCATGTTACATTAGCAGTTCGAGTGTGATTCAATCAGCAGTTCAATAGTTCATGTGTTATTCATTCAATGATTTCTAGCATATGCATCTCTATTGATTAGGCAACTAAAGCATAGCATCACAATTATTCAACACTCAAGGTAAGAGACATTAGGGACATATTCAAAGCATCATATTGTTCCATTCTATTTATTAAGCATGCAGGAATAAGGAGGAAGGAGGACAGTTCCACTTGCCTGCATAAAAGGGTCTTCCTGCTCCAATCCCACTAAGCGTAGCTCCACCAGCGAGCCACGTTCCAATATCCATTCCGTCTAGACAGCTAAGAAAGACTGCATCAGTCTCAATTCTCCTGATCTCCAACATAAGTTACGGTCCAACATCCTGTTATCATCCAACAAGCCAACCAAATGCCTCGTGCGGAGCGGGGCATTACATAATATACCACTCAGAAAAAGTTTCGTCCTCGAAACTTAAGAAAACAACTAATCTACTAGATTCGCTTAATCACAATGAGTTACTCATTCAGCTTCAATTCAATATTTATTTCAGCCCACTCGGCCATTTCAAAATAGCTATCCAACTGTATCATTTTAATCCATCAACGATTCAATCCATCTTTCTCTTTTTCCAAATACTTGCAACTTCTCATTGATTTCACCAACATTTTCCTTGCATTCTATCTTGGTCGCAATACATCACTTCGTTTGGATCCATACACATATTTCAGGCATCCCCAAAACATATGCATTTCAGCCAAAGTCTGTGCTAGTGCGATAAATTCCTTCCCATAATATCATCTCAGTCGCAACCAATCACTTCGGCTGGATCCATACACATATTTTAGGCGTCCCCAAAATATATGTATTTCAGCCAACTTTCATGTTAGTGCGATTTGATCAGCCACGATATAACTCTCTTTCCTAAATCCGACTTAGCATCTTTTCATTTGACTTATCACTTTATTCACCTACCACAATCACTATCTTCCAGGCCACCACACTTAGCATCAAGGATAGCTCTCTATCCAAGCATAATATTTCTAACATTCAATGAAGGGTCTAACTTAGAGCCAAATATATCAAGGGTCCACAACATGCAATCATATTCCTTCCCAAATCTAACAATATTTTTCACCGAGGCAATTCATCTCTAAAAGTGGACATTAAAATCTGACGTGAACCAACTATCGATACCGATCCAACATTCTCGTCATGAGCAGTCAATTCCATTTCATATAATAATCCGCCATTCGATACATACAACTCAAGTCTCATCCCATGATGCTAGTCCCACTATAGGCCGACACATAATCCTCAAGGGTCAAACATCTCTAAGGTTCATCTTGGAGCATATACTTACAACTTATCATTCTTAGATCGTACTCATCACCATCTCTCGTTCAATGCCACAAGGTCATTCTATGGTTTGCCAACAGCTATCTATTATTCGGTCCAGTCTCAATGGTTAGCTATACCGACAGCTATACCTAATCATCCAGGTGATTTCCCTAGAGTGGACGGCTACTAGGGTTATACTAGTTTCTTATTCTTAGGGCCAACAAGCAACTGACAGTTCTAAGGAGCTCTACCCAAACCTATGGGTATCAATTTAGTCTGAATAATGAATCGCCAATTGGGCTAAGCCAGCAATTGGTAATTCATCAACTGGTCGCTAGGGTCAAGTCTATCTATCCAGGGTCATCCTCAAGGAAATAATTCCCACAGAGGCTCATTCTAGACTTACCCAACGATCGACTAAGATCGATCTATCAACATTACGGTCAATTCCCAATCTGACATAAATTCTCCTCGTTCTAATAATCCATCAAGTAAATTCCCAACAATTCAATTTCTATTCCAAATCCTTTGTACTCACACGAACCCATAAGCCAATGTTAACTATTCAAGGGTCATCAATTTCGATAGTCTCAACAGGACTATGGAACCATACTATTCAGTCCGTATGACAGAGTCACACCACTAAGTCATAAGCCAATAATCTATATCCCAACCAACAATAACCTATACCGACATTATCCAACACGTTTGTAATTTCTCAAACCCATTCGTTTCTCAATCATCAAACTATCTTACGGGCATTCTTAATTCTCATGCAGCAATGGTCAAGTAGTTCATCCCATTCAATCCGATAATTTATGTATCAATTGACCATCCTCTATGCAACACAAATATTCAGGGTTGTTACTTGTTACTTTTCTAATCCCATTCATTCCTCAGCATACATACACATAGGCAACGACTATCCTTTGGTGATCAAAATGGATTAACATCTATTACACCTTAGGGTCAAAGCACAGATCTCTAATATTCCTTTGATTCACCGATAACTTTTTCCAAAACTTCTAGCTTAGCAATCAACTTTGTATTAGTCACATATGATTTGCATCCAACCATTTGAAATCAACGTTCAGATATTCTAAGCCACATCATTCTCTAGCAAATCCGTTCACCCATAGCATACTAACGGTCTTACTAGTCTGAGTCATCACTCGACTAAACAATTTCTAACCAAGCTACCAGTTACAATTTCTGACAATCTCGCTACTCAATATAACATCACCGTCAAGGGACACTCGAGTCATCTAGCCACAATACATGACTCCCAGCTAAGTCTCGGTACTACCCAGTACCCACAGATAGTCTCCTTGCTATCCTATGGAAAGGTTCAACATACATCTCGTTCTGAGGTGATAGAGGCAATATACCACTCAGAAACGAAGCCATCCTTAAACCATACCAATCCAGTTCTATTTCGGACATTCGTGATCTACACTGATCACAATACTTAACCAACATCTCGGGATCTCAATATCACAAGCCCACATTCTTAGGGTCTCGAAAGTACTAGCCATCACCCCTAAGTCGACTCACCAGTTATGTCGAACTCATCCATCAATTATTTCATTCCCAAATCTTTCCCAACATCACATGCAATTCTCAACTTATTACAGCATACATAGCCACTTCCTTTATTCCCATATTCCAAACAACATTCACAATATAGCATACTATAGCATCGAGTCATTGTTGGGTTATTTGTGTCCAAACCATCAACAATTATTCATTCAGGGGCATCACAATATATTTAGACTTATTGTATGAAACATCCAGTGAGCAGCCAAGAGGGTCAATGAACTTTCAAACAAGAACGACATCGAATGATTACAGAACAACAACAACATAATCGCGGAAGCAATATTTGATTTAATCTCGGAAGCAACGTTGAGTGATCGCGGAAGCAACTTTGGTTTAATCGTCGATGCAACTTTGATTTGAAACGAATCAAAGAAGAGACCAAGGACGTAAAGCCGTGCTCTGATACTAATTTGTCACGCCCCGATTCATAGAGTCATTTATTCACATATTTTATCTCTTGGAATCGATCGTCCTCGCCTGGGCGTGATGCCGTACAAGTCTGGTATTGCACTTGTACAAGGCAAAGATGGTACGTAATCGGTATTCTTCAAATAGGAATACATCGCAGCGGCAGAAGCAGACAAATTGAAGTTAATGAGGATAATCTTCCTTATTAAATAGAAGTACATCACTTCTTTATAGCAACGGAGACAAAAAGGACAACTTGAATTCACACAGTGACATATAGAACTTTATCTCTTTATTAATAATCGAAAAAAAAGTACAAGACTTGTATTGAAGTATAATACTTACAACACATCTCACTTTACATTGGAAGGCAACTGAACAATGCTATACAGCATGCATTTGATACTTGGATACATTGGATTACAACTGGATACACCAACTTGGCTTACAACTCACTGCTACACTGATTACAATGTTCCATACATTATGTCCTTTATAAACAGAAGACATCATCTTGTACAAGGAGAGCTTCTGTATGCCCAACAAATCTTCGATGTCGCGGAACCAAATCAAGCCAGATCTTCGTGTGTAGAATATCCTAAGTACGAGCACCTGCCCACAAAACGTGGGTCAGCACATCATCTATGCACTGGCGAGCAGAATCCAACCCACTCGTATAAACCAACATTTTAAGTGATCATTTAAGCAAGCATTTATTAGAATGATCTTTCTACTAGGAGCCTAGCACCAGTTTACAGTTCTTGGGCAATAATCAGAGTGAAGCATGTAAACATATTTTTAGTAGCGTTCATGTGGGCATATAATTTAGCATTCTTGGTGTTATCATGCAAAGGCATCATTGAGGCATACTAGGTGTTATCATGAAAAGGCATCATTGAGGCATCGTTAATATTAACTTCTTTAAATATGCTATGACAGTTCTTACATCAAGTATCACTTAGCATGTATGTTATGGTTGAGCAATATTTCATAGCAAGGCATCTTTCTTAGCATACTGAACTTAACATGTTAAGCAGGATCTCATGTTAAAAGGCTATAACACAGCAACATTTATTTGGCACATTAAGCACGCAAGTTAAACCAACACATATATTGAGTATATCACATTTAAGTAATTTCTTACGATAGCCGACTCCCTCGTACCTGCATCAAATACAGGTTAGCAGATATACTTACTCTGCCTGCACGAAACATTCATTAGCATGCATCCTGACTACATGGTCACTGGTGTTTAACCATACGGACGTTGCCATATAGGTCTTCGTCGGTAATGCGATGACTCCAGAGAAGGTAGCTAGCCCCAAAGGATGCCTCGCAGAACCCGTGCCCCTACTGGCACGCCAATGTTTCCTCCAAGGCCGGATCGGTCGCCCTAACGTCCCGGGGTACCGTCCGAGAAAACATATCCCCATCACTTATGCATAAGTTGTCCTATGACCATGCGAATGCGTGTCCGACTCAATCGTGAAC
Source organism: Iris pallida (assembly GCA_029216955.1). Lineage (NCBI taxonomy): Eukaryota > Viridiplantae > Streptophyta > Magnoliopsida > Asparagales > Iridaceae > Iris > Iris pallida. Next base: position 18,693,372 of record JANAVB010025198.1, on the reverse strand, counting down.
ATAAAATGTATGGTGAAATATTGAAGTAAAGACAACAGTGCATCATCATTCATCTCATTCAAGTCATGTTCAATGACTTATTTATTCCCAACATTACCATCATTTTACTTGGTGATCTCAATGATCCCAAGCCTCATCAATTCTCATTGCATCAATCATTGCAACATTTCTCATATCATTCCTTTCTAAGAGGAACAAATAATATTTCATTCATCTCGATAGGACCTGCAACATTTTATTCATTTCGTAGGGACAGTATTCTTTCTTTCGTTGCATATAAGGAAACAGGCAACATCAACAGTTATGCAGAATATACATGATTGAGGTGTTTCATTCAATTCTTTGTGTTACTAGCATAGCCAGTTCATTACTCATGTATCATTCATGCAGCATCTCATCAATCAAGTGATTCATTCATTTCATCAAGATTAAGCGTAAGGAACATTATCAATTCATTCTCAGGCATCATGTTACATTAGCAGTTCGAGTGTGATTCAATCAGCAGTTCAATAGTTCATGTGTTGTTCATTCAATGATTTCCAGCATATGCATCTCTATTGATTAGGCAACTAAAGCATAGCATCACAATTATTCAACACTCAAGGTAAGAGACATTAGGGACATATTCAAAGCATAATATTGTTCCATTCCATTTATTAAGCATGCAGGAATAAGGAGGAAGGAGGACAGTTCCACTTGCCTACATAAAAGGGTCTTCCTGTTCCAATCCCACTAAGCGTAGCTCCACCAGCGAGCCACGTTCCAATACCCGTTCCGTCTAGACAGCTAAGAAAGACTGCATCAATCTCAATTCTCCTGATCTCCAACATAAGTTACGGTCCAACATCCTGATATTATCCAACAAGCTAACCAAATGCCTCGTACGGAGCGGGGCATTACAACGTGTGCGCGACGAACTTGATGCGTATCCGTCAAAATTTATCGTATCGGCCTCTGTACAAATTTTCTAATTACTTTGTGCATGTTCGTTAGATCGAGACGAAACTTGCGCCAACATGACCGTATCATTTTTTTGGCCCTGTATGCCAAGTTTGGTCCAATTCTGAGACAGTTTATTGGACCGTCGTTTTGCGGGCCCCACGGTCCGATTCAACGGGCGATTTTCGGCACGGCCCACCGAAATCCAACTTTAGACATACGGTTGGGTTCGTATCGAAAAATCGAACCTGTTGACATATAGTCTGATGACTTTAGAGACCGATGACTTTGGCACACTTTTCGGTGCAAAGCGGGTCCAACGGTGGATACCGTTTTGACCCAAAATTACCATTTTACCCATGTGTCCAGAATTGGACTTAAGGACAGGCAATCCTAGCTAATTTGACTATTCTAAAAATTTTGGTAATGTTTATTTCAGCATCTGGAGACTTTTTGCATGTGTTGACTCTAGTGACTCATCTGATGTGGTTGTATTATCGGTTTCACCAGCTAAGGACCTCAGGCAAGTGCACTTTCTGATTGCTTTCGATTTATAGTAGTCTTTTTATTTAATGTTTATACATGTGTCTTTCTTCTTGTTGACACGCTCGTGACACGGAGATTAGTATCATGGATTTATTATATATTTTTGATTGTCATTTTCTTGATTACCATGCTTGCGACCTGATTCTATGAGTATTAGCTGGGCGGGGAAATATCTTAGTAGACGTATGAACTACCCTTACCTATCCCAATATGTCTAATCTTGACTGATAGCAGCTCCACACGACACGTACAGGGAGCCGTATTTACCCCTTAGTCGTTCACATGTCGAAAAGGATATTTCAAATCACGTAGATAGTTGTATTTTATTTGATTTCTTGTTTTCTTCACCGCTTACCATGATGTCAGTTACTTTCTAGTTTTCATCTCTCATATGTTATTTCCATGTCTTGTTAATTCTATTGTGTTTTGCATTGCCGTCGGTTTGTGTACTTGTTCCATTCCTGACTGGAAACCAACATTTTTAGGTTAGCTGTGGCTTCACTTAGCTTGGAAGATATGGGTGTACTTGCAGACAGAAACCTAGAAATAGATAGTAGTTGTATCATTTTCATTAATTGTGAGAACTTTGTATTTTCTTTAAATATAAATCTTGAAACTGTTGTAATAAATTTTAGAAATATGAATGAGCAATAAATGTTATTTTATGATTTTGAGCATCTTGGCCGTGACAGCTTTCTACCGCCGACTCTGCGGCGTAGGCTTGCTTGGACACGTCTCGTATCCGAAAAAGCGGGTGCAGATCGTGACAAGTTTTTGTGGTGGCCCATGCAGGTTAGTTTTTGCAAATCATGCGAACTTGTGGTAGTACCTATATTAGTCGTACTACTGCAAGCCTGCGACTAGTGAATGCTCAATCACAACTAGGAGTAGGTCAATTTTAGGAGATTGGTTAAGACTAGGAGTTCCTAATTTAATTTGACTAATTGGGTAGTTAAGATTGTTTGACAGGCCATGCGATTTAGATACAAAATTATTAATATAGATAGCTTGCCAGATCTCTATAGATATACTATTACTTTTGATATGACAATATGATCCAACGTGGGTATACTACTCACTTGGTTAGTTAGACTTTCCTTAGAATTAAGGCTCCAATCTCGATAAACTGTCTAATTTTTTTTTTTGCTCTGTTAGATATAAATCTTATATCATAAGTTAGAATTGTCTATTTAAAATCCTATTTTGCTGTAAGGAATTAGTTTATAATTTCTGATTCTGTTTTTCGTATGCGAATCTCGAATTAGATTTGATTCAAAGTTTTTCCTCAGCCATTTGAAATACATATAAAATAAATATTAGGATGTTCTTACTTCTCTTGTCTTCAATTATTTCCTTCCCAATCAATCTTTTACTTTAAAGATTGAGACTTATAGGCAGGTGCTACATTTTCTACCATAGTCAACTGGTTTGAACCTCTAGCAGCTCATTAAAGTTCTTAGGAATATAGTTAGAATAATTTTAACGACTGCGATGGCTAGACAGTAGTGCACTGTCGCCAATTATTTGAGAATGGAGAATGTGGGTTCACTGCAGCCAGCAGTACACTGGTGAGGCACAACCCTTAGAATTGAAATTATTTCGAAGAATTGTAGTTTATAGAACATTGCTAAAACTATATCTTCATTGACCTTTTTAGGCCCTGGTGTCAATGTAAGGTAGAGTATCTATAGCCTATCATAATTGAATCACGAAACCAAGGGTTTGTCACAGCCAGAGTATACGGACGATGCCTAATTCTCGGTGAAATGACTTCAGACGTGATTACAAGTTGAGGATACTATAGAGAATAGAAAGATGCCCTGTGTGTCCTATAGGATCCAAAGCCAAAACTAGTAAAAGTTCTGCAAGTTGAATAACATATCTCCCATCCTAGCATTCCGCGGTCCTTGTGATCTATTAACGAGGTAATTGACTGACACTAATAGGTTTACCTAGAACATAGAATTCAGAAGTCCATAACCCATTAGTCGACCAAGACCTTAAGGATAAGGAGATAGTAGGATGACGGTATAAGCAAGAATACCAGGTAAGGTTTTGATTCTCTCAAAACTCGAATTACTTATTCCTCCTTTCAAAAATCTCGCATACTTGTATGTTGACTATCTTGACCAACACTGTTATTACAGTAAAGTTTTGAAAGCTTACTCTTCCATCGAGCTTGATCCAAGACATATGTTTATTGGGAACGCCTACTAACATATTGTCTAATCAGAATCGATGTACTACGGTTTGATCAACCTTAGTGGACTCGGTTCGCTCTCCCTCAAATTAACCTATGTGGATTGAGATGTAGATGTCTCTATGATCTCATCTGCGACTGCTTTGACAATTCCTCTTGAATTATACATTCGCCTTTGAATCACGTAATTGTATTCAGTACTCTCGAACTCTTTATTGTTTTTGTCTTTCACTGATTGGAAAGACGAAAGCTCGTAATTGATAGATAGATACAGAGTATCCCCCATGGCTATGATAGTCGTATACATAAGGATAGCTACCATCAGCCAGCCATGTGACTAGAACATTGCCTTGAGTTACTCGTTCTCCTCTCGACTCTCAAACTACTAATAGGACCTTCTAGCCATCTGAATTTGAGAATGATTATGATCTTTCCCTTGATCAAATGCCAACCTAGAAGACTACCTATTCTCAAGAGACTAAATGTTATGAGCCTCTAATTATTTGTTGAAGCTTGCTTTAACTAGAACCCTTGCGACAATAGTCTGGCAGGTTTGACACAAATAGAAATTCACGACTAAGTTGTTAGAAATCACTTCATAGGATGTGCCTTAGAGTTGGTTACCCCGTCGATAACTCTTGTATACTATGGATGAGTAGATCATTCTATTTTATCGACCATGTGTCATGGTACACACTCGTTTTCCTTTTATTGAGGAACGACCCTTGACTTGACTTGTATCTACCGTATCCCGTTACACCATGCCTTATTCTTTTTTAATAAGAGTCAAGGTGCAACATCTGGACTTTGGAATTCTTCTAACCACATTATTTCCTAAAACTATGTCCTAGCTTCTAAGATGAGTAGACTATAAGCCTTCTAAAATTTTGGGATATACAAGGATTACCGATTGATTAGAATAATTTCTATTAGGATGATAATTAGTGCCCATGGACTTCCACTTTCCATTTAGATCATTTTGTGTCCCCGGTCGTGTCATTAATATTCGGAGCACAAGACCAGCTGTTACCTTCCAACAAATTTTATATACAAGATCTAGACGAGTCCACCTTCATCTAGGTATATCATGTCCCACTCAAACCCGTTCCCTTGTACTCTATTTTTGTGGTACGACTTTCAGGACAGAAGGACTAGCTATAACCCTTACCATAATACCGGTATACTTTCCAAATTCCACTAGAGCTTCAACCTTGACTCAATTCATTCGACCCAATATATGATTGTGATCTACTCGAAGCCCACTACGCACATGCCACTAGTGTGCCACCCAATTGAGGCTCATGTGGTACTTAAACACAAAAGTCACGAAAGGCACATTTTTGGGCTTGAGAGACCTAGCTAACAAACCTGACTGGCAACTAGCTCGACCACTTGGGTTGAAACCTGTTCTAGGTTACCCTAACCTAGTAGAAATAGTTTTATTATTGGAATCTAGTCCAGCCAATATAGATTGAAATCCGAGGTTCATCCATCCAACGATTGATGTCCAATCAGGAAACCCAGTAAAACCTATCCATACATACTACCATATTTGGACTATAAAATCGAACCAATTGAAATAGGTCGCTATACCTATTATTTAGTCTCCACCTCTTAGGATGTGAAGTCATTTGTAACCCTTATTCCATCTACATGGAAGTCGCAATACGATCTTGTATTGCATTCATATCTCTTGCTAGTGTGTTTAAATAACCACGAAAAAGATCACAATCTTGATTTCTCAAATTTCGTTCTATTATGGAACCTTGTTTAGATTAATTTCGGGAACGGAATTCTCGTGTTGCACGGATTGCAAGCCCCTGTAAGAAGCGAAGGGTTCTTCGGTTTAGCAAGTGACTGGACTAGAGTAGCCCAATCTAGCAAATAAGTCAATGGTTCATAAACTTTCTCTCTATCTGCATCATTGGAAACTTTCTACCGCTCTGAAATGTCATATTTGCTCTCGATTATCCTTCCTTATCTTCCTGTCATTCTTATTTCAGAGCGACAAATGGTCATACTTATTAGAATTTATCAATATTTCTTAGCTACTTGTGTAAATTGCTGCTTGTTAAATTTTGGGTTGCTTGATAGATAGGAAAGGATTATAGAAGCCATATACAGTAGATAACTATTGGTAGAAATATTAGCAATTAGTTGGAAGATTATAAAGTTTTAGCGACAAGAGATTTGACGGAGTAGTGTGACCAAAGGTGGGTAGGAGTCCTCAATGTTTTTGGAGTTATAAAATGGCTAGAGAAGGTTATAAACTATTTTAAGGAATTAAAATTTAAGGAGATTAAGGGTAAGGAAGACTTTCTCTTTGAATTGTAAGGAATAGTTATGAATTAATATTTCGAGGACAAAATTATTTTTAAGGTAGGTAGATTTGTAGCTTTCCTTCTCGGAAATTTTGAAATATTTTATTATTATTCATTTTATTTGAATGGAGATTTTAGATTATGATAAATAATTATTTATTTTTTTATTACGGTAGATGATTTTAGCCATGGTTAGGAACTGGAGTACAAGGTAACTAGAAATCGTGGCACGGATAGTGCAGTGACGTGCTTTGACTAGTGTATTAGCCCTGGTAGGGAAGGCCGAGCCATAGTGATGTCCTAACTAGAAAAACCAGGCTAAGTTGTGACATGACCATTATAAATACTTTAATTATGCATTATTGATATTATTTGACGTTTAGGAGACCCGGTTGTACCAAACCAGACCGTACGGGACCCGTACCAAGCCAAGCCCATGTAGTGATGCAGTGTGATAAAAGACGTTCGTGTTGATATATTTTAAGGGGTATTTGTTTTAGTGACATAGTAGCAATTTTATAAAAGTTGGTTATACATATTATATATATATATATATATATATATATATATATATCCTTAATATTTTAAATAATATTTGATTTTGAAGTATGTCAAATGATTTCCTTAAAAATATCTTAGCCGACTTTTGGGGATATTTGGGCTATATATATTTGAGTGTAAATATATTCGTAATGTGCAGACATAGTGTTTTGTGTGTACACCCAGAGTTTGTTATTAAAATTTTTAGTATTTAGGATTTAATAAAAAATATTAGTTAATCATTGTTTATATTATTTTGTAAATATGGCTTATATATTTATATGTGTATGTATATATAAATAAATATTAAATATGTGTAAGAATATATAAATAAATATTAAATATGTGTATGTGTATGAATATATAAATATATATTAAATATATGTGTATGTTTATGTAAATATAAATATACATATATAAGTGGGTATATATAATATATATGTATAAGTGTGTGTGTGTGTGTGTGTGTATATATATATATACATATATATATATATATATATATATATATATATTTTATATATATATATATATACATATATATATATAAACAAAAAAAAAATATATATATATAAAACAATATATATATATATATATATATATATATATATATATATATATATATATAAAATATATATATATATATATATATATATATATATATATATATATATATATATATGTATAAATGTACATAGATATTTATATATATATGAAATAGAATAAGAAATAGAAAAAGAAAAAGAAAAAGAAAAAAAAAGAAATTAAATAAGAAGTAGTAGCATCCCGACCCAGCCCGACTAATCCCCCACAGCAGCTACAAATCACCCGACCCTTGAAACCAAAATAGAAACGCATGTGTTGCTCGAAAACTCAAACCATAAAACCCTAGCTCTACCCACGCCCCAGGATTGCCTCGACCCTGCGCGCCACCACGCCGCCGCCATGGCACGGCCGACCACAGCCGCGTACGGCAAAGGCTGCGTGGATGCAACAGCGCGTGGACAGAGGAACGGCAGTGGCGACCTCAACTTCGTGGTCAAAACTCATCCTCGTTGCTCGATCATTTTCTGAAATATTTCTTCAGGTATGATCCCGATATATACGCCTTCGATCCCCATCAATTAGTTTGATTTTAGGTAAACTATATTGCCCAGAAAATCGAACCAATGTTCGATAAAAATCTATCCCGAAACAGGACCAATAACAGTCCAATCATCTACGTTTGAAGATCGATTCTGATTGATCTAGTGCCAGAGTAGAAAATATACGTGAACACAGTTATAGACAACATATAGGGCTCCACAACCCATCTCGTAGAAGTCGATTTTATCGACTACGCGCCGAGAAATCGATCCCAAAGTTTATGAAAAACCTGTTTTAAAAATAATAAAATTCTTCGATACGACATGCGTCCTGCCAATCCGGGCGACGTTATCGTGAACCGAAAGCATCGAAAGGTGCGTATCGGCTTCATGCACGTGTGGGCTTTGACGAAATTCAAATTGGTCGCGTGTGCGCGACGAACTTGATGCGTATCCGTCGAAATTCACCGTATCGACCTCTGTACAAATTTTCCAATTACTTTGTGCACGTTCGTTAGATCGAGACAAAACTTGCGCCAACAGGACCGTATCATTTTTCTGGTTCTGTATACCAAGTTTGGTCCAATTCTGAGACAGTTAATTGGACCGCCGTTTTGCGGGCCCACGGTCTGATTTAACGGGCAATTTTGTGCACGGCCCGTCGAAATCTAACTTTGGAAATACGGTTGGGTTCGTATAAAAAAATTAGACTTGTTGACATATAGTTTGACAACTTTAGAGACCGTTGACTTTGGCACGCTTTTCGGTGCAAAGCGGATCCAACAGTAGACACCGTTTTGACTCGAAATTACCGTTTTGCCCCTGTGTCCAGAATTGGACTTAAGAACAGGCAATCCTATCTAATTTGACTATTCTAAAAATATTGTTAATGTTTATTTCAGTATTTGGAGACTTTTTGCATGTGTTGACTCTAGTGACTCATCAGATGTGGTTGTATTATTGGTTTCACCAGCTAAGGACCTCAGGCAAGTGCACTTTCTGATTGCTTTCGATTCATAGTAGTCTTTTCATTTCATGTTTATACATATGTCTTACTGCTTGTTGACACGCTCGTCACACGAAGATTAGTATCATGGATTTATTATATATTCTTGACTGTCATTTTCTTGATTACCATGCTTGTGACCTGACTCCATGAGTACTAGCTGGGCGGGGAAATATCTTAGTAGACGTGTGAACTACCCCTTACCCATCCCAATATGTCTAATCTTTACTGATAGCAGCTGCACATGACACGTGCAGGGTGCCATATTTACCCCTTAGCCGTTCACACGTCGAAAAGGATATTTCAAATCACGTAGATACTTGTATTTTATTTGATTCCTTGCTTTCTTCACCACTTGCCATGATGTCAGTTACTTTCTAGTTTTTATCTCTCATATGTTATTTCCATGTCTTGTTAATTCTATTGTGTTTTGCATTACCATCGGTTTGTCTACTTGTTCTATTCCTGACTGGAAACCAATATTTTTAGGTTAGCTGTGGCTTCACTTAGCTTGGGAGATACGGGTGTACTTGCAGACAGAAACCTAGAAATAGATAGTAGTTGTATCATTTTCATTAATTGTGAGAACTTTATATTTTCTTTAAATATAAATCTTGTAACTGTTGTAATAAATTTTAGAAATGTGAATGAGCAATAAATGTTATTTTGTGATTTTGAGCATCTTGGCCGTGATAGCGTTCTACCGCCGACTCTGCGGCGTAGGCTGGCTTGGACACGTCTCGTATCCGAAAAAGCGGGTGCGGGTCATGACTGTTGAAGCATCTGAGTCTTCTCTTGAAGGAGGATAGTCCATTATGTAGGTTGTTCGCGTGGTCCAAGCACGAGCCAGACATCGGTCAGAAGGAAGCTTACAAGTTAAGCTAAAGCACCACTCCATGACAGATGGCAGTACTACGAATTACCAAAAGAAAATGACTCTGAACCTCCTTTGCTAAAGAGATTCACGATCCCTACAAAGACGCAAGAGGCTCTAATATCAAGAAGCCATCAGGAGCCCATACTCTGAAATAATGACTCAAGGCAATTAATGCTAAGAGCTAGGCGTGACACCAGCCATCATCCAGCTCGTACAGTCCTGACGCGTGTTCATGCTTCTGTTCAAAGTATCCCGAGCTTGACTCAAGTTTGGGACACTTTGAAGGAGGTCTTGTAGAAGCATGAAAAATCTCAGCTGAAGACATCCCTTCGCCACAGCGCAGAAGATGCAAAAGACTAAGGCAGAGTGCTAAAAAGACAAAAATAGAAGATATGGAGAGAAGTCCCTTCATTGTCATGTCTACCAAAGTCTAGTACAGACACATCAGGACCATTAAGAGATTAATTATGTTCTTCTACAAAGGATCTAGTACAGATTCGACAGAAGCCTAGAGGGATCTACAAGGGATGCAGTCTTCATCGAAGCGTAGCCATTCTTCTTCTCGATACACACGCTGGAGGATTGACCTCCACCGAACCATGTCCTGATATTCTTATGGGCACAGCCTCTCAGAAGCATATCAGTAACTCAGTACTTTGAAGAAGCTAGAGCCTTCGAGCTAGAAGCGAAGCCACCTCAATGCACCAACCTCAGAAACAAGATTGTGGTAGGGCCCTCCTCCTCTTTTTTAATCCAGAAGCTGGTGTCTTCACTCCAGAGGTAAAGCTATCTTCCTGTGCCAATCTCAGACGTGCAAGGGTATCATACACTTCTCTTTACAGCCAACACCTTCACTGTTCAGAGGTGCAGCTACTTACCCGCGTCCACATGAGGCGTAGGATGGTGATATGATTACACCATCTCCATTTCTACGGCACAGTCATCTGCTCCAGATCAGAAGCTTAAGTCACTTCTCTACAAGAGACTTGGGAACTCCCATCGCAACCAATACAAGTCAACCTGTCGCTCCAAAAGTAAAGTAACCTCATCAACCTGAAGCACAAGCCTACTTGTCGCCTACATCACAGTGACTCTGGTAGCCCAAAATAAAGCTTCATAAGTTGCTCTATACGCACAGGAGTCTCGTCATCATTTGAAGCTAAGTCCACCCGTCGTCTGAAAGCACATAGGTTCAGTCGTCTCCAGAAGCACGGTCTACTCGTTGTCCTAGAAGCACAGCAACACTTAGTAGCATGGGTCCACCCCAATTAGTTTGATTAAACTGCCTCTTACATAGAAGATTGGAATTAAATCATGATTGATATCATATCAGATTGATTGAAATCTTAGATGAGGATCAATTAGACTCCAAATCTAGGATAAAATCCTAAGATTTACTTGGCTGTATCCGAACAAGCAAATCGGCACACGCCACGTGTCACCTCCTTCGGTTATGTTTATAACCACAAGAGATCTCGTTTGAGGGGAATCTCGATGACCGCCACATGTCAGCGCCACAAAAGCCTGCACCGTACAATGATGGTTGATTCTTTTATATCTCAGGAACCCTAATGCACATCGTATATGTGCTCGGTTCTCTATAAATAGAAGGAGTTCTTCTTCCACGAAAAAAGAAGAGAAAAAGAAAGGGGGAACATTGACAATCGACAATCTTTAAAGGAGCAGCGATCTCGATCCACGAAGGATCGACCACCCTCATCCACCTATCAACCAAAGAACCAACCAACCAACCATCTTCAAGGGATCTTCTCATCCAGACAGCCTCTTGATCGAACCATAGAATCCTATCAAAGGCGCCAGAGAGCCATAGCAAGGCTGGTTCGTCGTCAGATCGTCAACGGAGTAAAGGAGCCACTGTAGTGCTCGATCTCCATCGACACACTTTTCTAGAAACATCTTCTTCTTGTACTTAGAATATCCTGTTTAGGACTTTCTTCTTTGTACACAAATACCTTATACGTTCAATAAACTAAAAAAGTTTGTTCAACCTTTTGTTACGTCAAACAAGATCGATACTCGGCCGACGTGAGAGGAGTACGGCCGTGCCGATGGTGGTGACTGCTCCGGTTTGACAATCAGACACGACACCTGATCTGGCCGACGAAGGAAAAGCTGGAGACAGTGACGAAAGGGTCCGGGGTTGTAAGTGGTTCAGGTGGTCGCGACATTGGCCGAACGTGGGGGTCTATCGGGCGTGTGGTGGTGATGACCACGGTGGTGTAGCCAAACATGAGGGAGGCGGCAGCTGGTAGTGGTGGCCATGACTGACAGAGAGTGTCACTACCTATTTTCAAAATAAGGGTAAAATTATTATTTTCTAATATTATGATATTTGAGAATATTTATTTATTTATATATTGTATTTTTGGGGATTAGTTAGTCGGGTTTGAGATTAGCCTAGTTTTGACTTGTGTTAGTGGCCCGGTTAGCTTAGATACTAGTTGGAGCCCAAGGATTAGCTAGGCATAGCCCACAAACTTAACTCATTAGGCTAGTGCAATTAGGCTAATCCCACATGACAAGTTTAGTTATTTGGAGATTTAAACTTTGATATTTTTGACCCCAACTTCTTCCATGCACTTAATTAGCCAAAAGGGTACCTAATAGGGGCTAGCTAGACATTCCACCATTGCCCAACCAAGCCCTAAGTGGCCAGCCATATAGGGAAGGAGTTCTTATCTCTTTTTATTTGCAAAGTAGCCTACATCCCCAATTTGGTGTTCTTCCTCAACTTGAGAGCAAATTCCATTGATTCATCTCTCAAATCTTCTCTCTTCTCTACCAAATTCTCTCATTCTTGCAAGAAGAAGGAGACTACAAGGAAGGTAGAGCCAAAAGCAAGGAGGGGTGTCTATTTGCTAGAAGTGTCTGTGTCGAATTCATGTCGTTGGGTTTTTTTATTGGGAAACCAATCCCAATAGGTACATCTCCCTCAATTTTTGTCTTTCCATATCATATTTATGGTTTTAAACCCATAGGAACCCACCCCCATATTAGGAACACCCTTAGGAATGATTTAGAGGCTAGTCCTTATTGGTATTTGGATTAAGTTTTGTGTCACCCATGGAAGAATTTCGAGGGTAACACACCATGTGTTTGTGAAATTGCTAAAATGGACCTATTGAAGCCTAATTTTAGAATTTATTATGTTATAGGGTAGTTTAGACATGGTTAAGTTGTTCCATATGGTTTTTACATATTTTCCTACATAGTTATATGCATGTTTTTGGCCTACAAGTCACATTTATAGGTATCTATATCATATATTGTATATATTGATGTAAGTGGACTATTTTGAGCAATATTGTTATGTATATGTATGTGTGGATGTGTCTTGATGTGTGTGAGAGAGATGGGGGATCATGGCCAACCTAATTGGTTTAGGGTTGGTGTGGTTGTGAGAGTGCGTGTCACGACCCGCACCCTGATGAGGGGTACGAGCACGTGGTTCCGTCCAGCCTACGCAGCAGAATCGGTGGTAGAACACTGTATATAAGGTTTGTAAATACTATGACTAACAGTATAAAGGTACCTGTACAGTATATAAACTCCGAATGGAGGTGACATAGCAATACAGTCTCAATCACAAAATAAAACTAAGGTAGATAACATGGAATAGAAATATGATAGATGAAAATAGGAAATAAGTTCAAGATCCACACAAGCCCAAAGCTATACACAACACCACAGAGTCACAGAATATAATATAAAATACTACAATCTAAAAGTACTTGCTGGCTCGCAGACCAGGCAAACCTAACTAAGCTATACTACTCTGGGTGTGCAAAGTCTAGTGGCTCTACTATCAAGCCATAGTTCAGGTCTACTCAAACTAACCCATCTCGATAATAGGTCGGGCAATCTGCCTCGGAATCATATGTAATATATCAACGGTATCCTGTCAGGAAAATGAGTAAGTACAAACACTAACATCAGTTCCATATGAATTGACAAATTCTATAAGAGACAGTATAATAAAATACAAGACGAAATTAACATAAAATATATATATATATCAAGATATGAGTACTGAATAGGACGATAATATATATAGGACGACTTGGGAACTATTCGGAAGCCGAGTTACAACCCTTAAACCAAACAAGGACCGGGGTTGTAACCCTTCTTCCGAACAGAACTTAGCCTCCTATGATAAATAAATATAAAATGTGACTTGAATTATTAGTACGTTATGTGATCGGCTTGGAAAAACATGATCAGACTTTCCATCCGACCGGCTATGAACAATTGTACAACTGAGCATAATAAGGCCGATCACTATGGAAAGTTATGAACAAGTGGGGTCTGGCTTTACCCGTCGTGAGCGAGGGTATAGCTATGAACAAATAATAAGTACGAGTGTATAGAACAAGTGGGGATTTTTATCACACAACCACGAATAACTCCCCATCCCCGAATAGTATAATGGATCTGGACATGACACGTCATGACACAGGACTCAAGGGCAGGGAGCCAGCCCACTCCCAAGTCTATTTCTATATAAGTATAAGTAACAAATCGAGTCATGTACCAATATACCAAGTAATCCGGACATAACATCTCATGACAGGATCCGACATATACTAGTCCGTGAACTATCGTGTTTGGAAATCAAGTAAGACACTACAACTGAATCGGATATAGCAGATATCAAGACAATAAAAACTATCAGTGAATATACTCGCCTGGTATCCTGAGTACCTGAAGAGAATTTACTGTCCGAGGAGTAGTGTCTGTCTTCTATAGAACAGTACAAGTCACTACAAGTCTAAAATAGTATAACAGACTGCTACAATGTATCTACATGATGTTTGGGGTCAATCTAGGCTAAAGTCAGCCCACTAGTCAAACTAGGTCAACTAGGTCAAGCCTAACCCAAACAAGTCTTACTAAGCCTAACCAGTCTATTCTAGCATACACACACACACTATCTAGGCTAGACAAGCCAACAACACTCCTACACTGGCATTCAAGCCATATACACAGGCTATGAGCCATAGGCTATAGGCCGTAAGCTAATTATACATTACACACATTATGTATTCCCACATAATTCACATAACAACAATATCTAATTTAATATAATAACACACATTTATACATATATAGGTTACATGACAATATTACATATAGATATGTGCGTAGAGTGATATGAAGAGGGACAAGTGTGTGATGCATATAGAATTTAGTGTGTGTGTGTGTCATTTGTTACCGTGTGTTAACAGTGTAGTATAATGTGACAATGTGGCATAGTGTGTTTGTGTGTGTAAAATCTGAAACAGTGTATCATGTGAGGGTGTGTGTGTAGAGAGTTTAAGGTGGTAGTGAGTGTATGTGGGTGAAGTGAAACATAGAGTGATATATCTGAAAACAGTGTGTTGGTAGTTCAAACCAGTGAGGTGATCAACATGACAGTGCTAACAGTGTATAGGTGTCCTAGTGAACTGAATCAAAAACTAGTGTGTGAACTAAGGGGATTCAAGTAGTGACAAATCGGTTTTCAGGAATGAGATTCAACATGACAGTACATATCTTATCACAATTTCGAAATCCATTTCCCTATTTGAATCCCAGTTTCTAACACAACATAAATCAACATTTTAATAAAACTAACATGTGTGATGAATTAACACATTGTGAATGGATTAAACAGGGCTATGGCATCAAAACAGTTTTAGGAAAAGAAATCGATGACAGTTCCTAGATTAACAGCTAACTCAGAGACCCAATCACCCATCAATTCGAAAAAACCCCTTCACATTGATAACCCCACTTAACATAAACTAACATTAACAACCTAACAGTGAACTAACATTAAGTAAATGAATTAAACATGGCAAATTAACAGGAAAAATCAGTTTAGAAAGGAAATTAACATCAAAAATTCAAACTAAAAAGCATGTATCAGTCGAACATAGGAAACATGAAATCGAACCACCAAAACATGTTAATTTACAATTTAAATGGTTGGTAAACTATGTGTGTAGAAGCATGGAAAATATTGCTTTTAGTCCCACATCGAAAAGGAGAAAAAGAAAGGGCTCACTCCATTCTATAAATAGAGCCCCCTTGCCTCTTTTGAAAAGGGCACCAACTTCTCTTTCCTCCTTCCAAACTTGGACTCTTTCTATTACGCACCATCGGGTGCTAAGTCGAAGAAGACTAGGGCAGTACGGGCTCGTCGAGCTCAGTCAGCTGTCCCAACCTCTGACCATCAAGAGCGTCCCACTAAGCGGGCCTTTGATGGAAAGTTGTACAGAACTGCCCGTGTCCAGCCCCCGGCGGCAAACAGACATGATGGTTCTCAAGAGTCTTCCAACAAAGATCGAGGGCAAGTAATTTTACTAGACCCACATCAGGGAACAAACATGATACCTACGCACTCGTGTGCTCGGGATACCCGGGCCCACAAAGCGAGTGCACAGGTGGATCAAGACATTCCTCATGCGAGTCATGAGGCGTCCTCTATATGGCTGCTCACTTCATGCGGCTGTTCGTTTCATGCGGCTGCCCACTTCATGCGGCTGACCACTTCATGCGGCTGCGTCCTCCATGTGGCTGCCCGTTTCATGCAGCTACGTTCTTCATGTGGCTGTCCACTTCATGCGGCTGCCTCCTTCATGCGGCCACCTCCTTCACGAAGCTGCTGCCTCCATGTGGCAGTTACCTTCATACGGCTAGGACTTGGGGGTCACCCATATGCGGTTCACTTAGACCGCACTCATGCGGCTCTGCCAGATGCCCCGTTCATGATGGTTGAGACACGTGGCGATCCTCATGACAAGTTGAGACAGGTGGCTGTCTTATCCCCTCGGAGTTATGGCTGCTCGCAAATCCTGACAACCAGATTTTGTGCAATCACCATTATCACTCAAATCAAATCAGATTGGTTGTGATTATGCAAATGTGACACATGGCAGGAGATCCGAGCTTGTCATAATAGATTACGTGGATTCATTGCAATCAGCATTAATTGTCCATACAGATTTGGCGCAATCAAGAATCAATTGCCCAGATGTAATGCGATCAAGATTAATGGCCTAGATGATGGGCTGCCGACTTTTCAAGGAGGGAATCATTACAAACCCTACTGATCACACCCACTCCTATAAATAGCAAGGTACCATTCCCTTGCAGAAGGATCGGATCCAGAGAAAAAAATATATAGCAAGGTGCCATTCCCTTGAAAGAGATCCTCTCCACCCGGCTGGACACACAGAGAGACAAAAAGGTGCGTACAGAAGAGTCTTCCCATCCTGAGAGCATTTTTCATCAGAGCCAAGGCTACGTCTGATCATCCAAGGAGTAAGGCAGAGCGGCCGTCACTTTCCCGAGCCTCTACCGTCACCCCCCAGAATCAAAACTAAAAATTGTACTTAGACTGTTGTACCTAGGTTTTCTTCCCTAGGCTTTCTTTGTGTGAGCGAGTTTGTGTTGTGAAGTAAAAGTCCAGTCCTCCCATATAATTGTTCTGTTCTTTTATAATCAATGGCAAACACGATGGCGACTCTGCTGGAGACTAACTTCTCTACGGCTGAGGAGTTGGTGACGCAATCAGACGCAGCCAAACTTGGATCCACACAACAAATACTGGTCGCCCGGTTCGACTAACAGGTGTTTGAAGAAATACTCTCTGACGGGAGCACTAGCCAGGTCCAGCGGCGAGCCCGCACGAAAAAGGCCCGCAGGGAGTGAAGACCCAAATCATTCGCTCCTCCCCAAGCTCTCGAAGAAGTATTCTTTGTTGCCCGAGATAGCAGAGAAGTCTCGCGTGTGGCCCCACTTCAGACCACAGAGGACTCTGCTGTCCCCAAGTCCGGCAGAAGAAAATACTATAATGCTGGACTTGCAGGGGCAAAGAGGAACTCTATGCAATCCAAGCCGCATAAGGGCGCCAGCCGGATGGAAGCTCATGCGGCCGCAACTGTCAACCGCATGGAGAAAACTCATGCGGCCACAAAAGTCAGCCGCATGCAGAAAGCCTATGGGGCCAGAACTTCCAGCCGCATGCAGACAGCCTGTACGGCCATGACTTCTAGCCGTATACAGAAAGTTCATGCGGCCACAAAGGATAGCCGCATGCAGACAGCCTGCACGGCTACACATACCAGCTGCATGCAGACAGCCTACACGGCCACCGATCCTAGCCGCATACCATCTACTCCATGCGGCTCACGGTCAGTCTTTGACCGCCTCTCATACGATCCTGACCATGGAGGCTCTCTGAAGCATATGCCAGACTTTGTTGTGACCAGCTTGGACTCTTCCTACAACGCACTCTCGGGTGCTAGAAGGAAGAAGTCTCGGGCAGCACGGGCTCGACGAGCTCAATCGGCTGTCCCAACTTCTGACTATCAGGGCATCCCGTTGACTATACGCGGGCCCCTGATGGAAGGTTGTACAGAACTACCCGTGTCCAGCCCCCGACGGCCAACGAACGGGATAGTTATCAAGAATCTCCCAATAAGGATCAGGGGCAAGTGCTCGCGCTACCCCCACATCAGGGAGCAAGCAGGAGGTCAACACACTCATGTGCTCAGGACTCCCAAGCCCATAAAACAGGTGACTAGCGCAACGTGATTCGTCACAAGCGCAAGGAAAGAGACGAAGATTTGATGTGCAGAGAGTCCTGTCAAGGACATCGATGCACCCAAGTCATTGTCAACTGCTGCTGCAACAAGGCAGCAGTACAAAAAGACCGGCGGTCCGTCTTCCAATAGTACATGTGTGTGTATATTAAATAAATATCTATATATATAAACGTGTATATATATAAGTATATAAATGTATATCTATATCTATATATATTATATATAAATATATATATATATATATATGGGTGTATACTTGTATGTATATAAAATTATATGTATACGTGTAAGTATATAAATATATATGTAAGTATACATATATGTGTATATATATAAATATATATATATATAAATATATAAAATATATATATATATATATATATATATATATATATATATATATATATATATATATATATATATATTATATATATATATAAATATATATATATATATATTTTTATATATATATAAATATATATATAAATATATATAAAAATATATATATATATTAAATATATATATATATTTATATATATATATAATAGTCCTAAATATATATATATATATATATATATATATATATATATATATATATATATATATATATATATATATATATACAATAGTTTTTGATAAAGAAAACAAAAGAAAAAGAAATACAAAAAAGAGATAACAGCAGCCCAGAGCCCAGGCCCACAACTGAAAGTCCAGCCCATGCGAGCCCACATGCTTAAATTCCCCACAACCGAGCTTTTAACCCCCACAGCCCTACTATATATATATATATTTATATATATATATATATATATATATATATTTTTTTTTTATATATATATATATATATGTGTGTGTGTGTGTGTGTGTGTGTGTGTGTGTGTGTGTGTGTGTGTGTGTGTGTGTGTGTGTGTGTGTGTGTGTGTACAAACCCAAGCCCCACCCGAGTAGGCCCAGCCCAGGCCCAATTCCAGCCAAGCCCGGCCAACTCCCTATACTTGAAACCCGATCGAGCACAACATAGAGTATAAGTCTGCAGAGAGAAACGAAGAAGAATTCTCAAAAAGAAACCTTAAACCCTAACTTCTCGGCCACCCTATGCCGCTGTGCAGCTCCCACCAACGCATGGGCGGCCACCCGTGACCACCGTGCGCCGTCGCCGGCCGGCCGGGTCCGCGCGGAGGCAGCGCGCGCGCACAGGCGCAAGCGGGTAACAGGGAGATGCAGTCGCAGCGAGCCCTACTTCGCGACGAGGTTACGTCATACCCTCTCATCCTTTTGACGAACCGTTCCTTCAGGTATGATCCTGACATGACCCTCTCCTAGTCCCTTCAATTAGTTCGACTTAATTTTCCCCATATGCGTCGTGAATCGAGGCCAAAGTGGCCGAAAAAACCTGTTTAAAACATGATAGTTTCGTCGACCAAACCCCTAGTTTAGAAGGCGATTCTGTGACAGGATATTCAGTATTTTCAAAATCTCTCTGAACAAGATTATAAACAACCTATACAAGGTCGAAACCTCTCTTTTACTTTTATTTTTCATCTATTAAATCCCTGTTAAAACCGTTTTAAAGTTTGACGAAAACCTGTTTTTCAAAATATAGAAAATCTTAAAAGTCCTCCGATACGACGTACGTCCCGCCAATCTGGGCGACGTGGTCGCATATCGTAAGCATCAAAAGGTGCGTAACGGCTTCGTGGACGTGTAGGCTTTGACAAAATTCAAATTGGTCGTGTGTGTGCGACGAATTTGATGCGTATCCGTCAAAATTTACCGTATCAACCACTTTGCACAAACTCCAATTACTTTGTGCATGCTTGTCAGATCGAGAAAAAATTTGTGCCAACAGAACCGTATCATTTTTCTGGTCCTGTATGCCAAGTTTGGTCCGATTCTGAGACAGTTGATAAAATCACTGTTTTGCGGGCCCCACGTTCCGGCTCAACGGACGATTTTGTGCACGGCCCCTCGGAATCCAAAATTGGATATACCGTTGGATTCGTATTAGAAAACTGGATCCGTAGACATGTAGTTTGACAACTTTAGAGATCATTGACTCTGGCACGATTTTTGGTGCAAAGCGGGTCCAACGGCGGACACCGTTTTTGCCTAAAATTACCGTTTTGCCCCTGTGTCCAGAATTGGACTTAAGGACAGGCAATCCTAGCTAATTTGACTATTCTGAGAACGTTGGTAATATTTATTTCAGCTTTTGGAGACAGTTGTGTTGACTTGGATTGTATGGCTTACCAGTTGACTATATGTTGTTGGATCTGCGTGCAACCTTCAGGCAAGTATACCTTGCCTCCCTCTACAGTTTATTTACATGCATATTTCTATTAGTATATAGTTTTACTAGTTGGTTATTACTTGTGATTTATATACCGTACATGCTAGTATAGCTATAGTCCTTGTACATGGTT